>OY757940.1:21629845-21639845 GCA_963585895.1 Sepioteuthis lessoniana | reverse complement strand
ACATAATATATATTTCAAAAAACATAATAATAGGTTATCATTGATAAGAGCTAAATACCTCTGAGGAACATGCAAGAAGATTGGAGACTTGAATTTTTAAATAACAGATTCGAGTAAATAAAGTATAACATTCAAATGTAATACTATCTTATTATAGTCTATTTACAAGTTTTTCACTCTAGTACAAACTGATAGCCTGCTCTGAATTCCGAGTGATTGCAAATTGCGTTGGCTCAGCAGGAGCCTACTCAGTATTGTGGCTGATCACAGTAGTGATTAGATCTGGACAGTCTCTATTCTTCCTCTGATCTCCTTTTCCCTCACTTCCTTTTCCAGTTTTTTTTTTTTATTGTTCCAAGAGCTCTGAATATGATTGATATCACCGTCACCTTAATTCTTTATAATTTTTCAGCTCTCTGGCAAGATCCAGATATTTGTCCATTTCATCTTTTTACTTTACTTTCTCTTCTTGATCTACTGGAACGATTAATTACACTTTTCCACATTGCCAATGGGGCTTAGAGTATGCTGGCTGCATCCCTTGCAGAGGGGTAAGACCCCGCCCCGCAGAAATCTCTGAATAGAATATGATTAGAGATCAAGATTACTGACAGACGAAGGCGGCCTTTGAACAAGTAAAGTTAATGACAATGATTTAAAAAAATCTTAACAATTTATGCCCTCTCCTAAATAATCATTTAGTTACCCCAATCATTATAGAATGATTTTATCTCGCAAACCATTGTTATTAACCTTTTTGGACTCGCTACTGCGAGACAAGTAAGTTACCTTGACACTAGATATGTTCCTTCGGTCTGAACTTATTTAGTGTTCCAAAGAATATCAGAACATTCATTGATGTCTGCGTTTTTTGGAGTTCGTTAGGCATTCAATAAATGAAAATATAAGAAATGGGAGGCGCGCTTAACATAACATTTATCAGCGTCGGAAATGACATCGACGAATCAAGTTTTAATCCTCGATGAGGCTGTTTGTGTTTCACTTGGGAAAGGCATGAGTCCGTCTCTTTTCTCATCAGCTTTGGGCAAATAGTAGACAGTCTGTTCTCTCTAGACTTGCTTAGGCAATAAATTCAAACCAACTTTAACAATTCAAACTCTGCTTTAAAATTACCAAGAGTCACATTCTGTCCATTTCAAAGAAGTTGAGTAAATGCACATTATAGGAGATAGTGTCATTAAAACAGATTCTACTCACCTGAAGAGATTCTTCAAAACTTTAAGAACTTTAATCGTAAAGAAATTACATCAACTGACACAGAGCTATCAGTGTCTCGTTTTGACTAAACTTCTTCGTTGTTGTTTGAACAACAGATCATAAAGTGTAGTATTGACAAATGGTTATAGCAAAAATTTACACTCCTTTCTGTTCATAGCATTTTACATATACAAAATGCTACAGACTATTTTAGCCTCATTATCAACCCGTTATTTCAAGCCAAAAGATTAAGGAATCACATTTATTGTATGTTCATATTTACTTTGATTCTGTAGTTGTTTCTTAAAAGTCTTTTTTCATGTGGCTCGTAGATGAGAACATAACCGGTACAACCAATTTACTTTATCATTATATCGCGTTAAGAATACACCTAACTTTTAAACAGATCTATTTGACACTCAATAAGAATTACAATTACGGCTCAGAGTAGAGTAAAGAAGTGGTACTCCACAGATCTTCATAATTGGAGTCTTACCATTAGATCAACTTTTGTATTATACCCAGGAAACATTTCGGTTTGTGGTGATCTTTCCTTTCGGATAGAGACATTGTTTTCTAAGTCTAGTAGAGGTTATGAGGATTTGTTGTTGGTTATTTGGCTTTTAGGGTTTTAGGTTTAGATATCTGACTCCATTGGTTTTCCTCTTACGCCATTTAATTTGTTAGCATCTTCTTGTCTGTGAAGGCTGCAAAGGAAATACTGAAGAAAAAGACCAAAATATCTTTTGAAATTCAACTTTATTTCTGGGTTAAACAACTATTCTGTGTGTGAGGAAATTCTTCCTGAATCCAAATAAAATGGTCGCGTCTCTTAGACATGGTATTGAAATATACTTGTCGTCTCCGGTGGTTGATAAGTCCAAATTTGTGTTTTTTATTATGCATGTTTCGGTGTGTCGGTTTGCTAACAGCAGACACAACCCAGACGCAAAGCGCTGGGACCTGGCAAATACGCATGGTACCATGCTTGTAGCCGAGTCAAGAAAAGTCTTTTCAGGTCGATTTTATCCGTTTCGCAGGTACGGTTCCTTTTCTGGACATGAATCACCCTCACTTCCTGTCAGGAGTTTCTGGGGATTTCTGTGCTTCTTCAACTTATATTTTATTTATTTTTCTAATTCGTACAGTCTAAACTTAAGAAAGGAGTATATGGAGATAAGTAGAACTATATATATATATATATATATATATATATATATATATATATGCATTTATCCACGAGCAGGTTATGAAAATTTTTGCGGTGTTTAACAGGTTTGAATTCAGAGTTTACTTCTTGACCAATCTGTTCTTCTTTTTAACCATTGGTGAAAATTTGGATTCATCCCTTTTCCAAGGATATACGTGGTGAATTCCATAAGTTTCCAGACTTTTTTTGTACAGGCATTTCAAATTGTTGTAGACTCTTGAAAATTCATTATGTTATTGCTATACATCTAATGAGATGACTGACCAATTTTTATGATTTCAGCTTCAAATGAACAGCTACAACAGGAATACACCCTGATTGTCACAGCTGGTGAATTTCAAAAATACAATCTGGACGTGATGACACTTTAGAAGAACGATATGCAATAAAATTCTGTTTTAAACTTGGAATAAATGCCACAGAAAACCTATGGAATGCTTCAGACTGCTTTTGGAGCATCTTGCATGAATCGTGCATCAGTTTTTGAGTGGCATAAGAGATTCAAGAAAGGCAGGAAGTCTGTGAGGGATGATGAGAGGTGTGGGAGGAGTAAGGAAGTCAATACACCACAGTTGATTGGCCAAAGGGTTAGGGTTAGGGTTACTATATTGAGGTTTTAAGGGAGTTAAGGAAGAGATTCGGTCGGAAGAGGCCAGCACTCTTCAAATCGGGTCAGTGGCATTTCCACCAGGACAATGAACCAGTCAACAACTCCATCCTTGTCAAAGACTATTTAACCAAGATAGGCATCAAGACAGTTCCTCAGCCTTCCTATAGTCCAGCCTTTGCTCCCTGTGACTTTTGGTTATTCCCTAAGCTCAGAAGCTGTCGTTATGAGACAATTGAGGAGATGAAAGAGGCAGTGACAAAGGTCATTGACACACTCACACAAGAGGACTTCCATAGGGCCTTCCAGAAGTCGTTGGAACGGTATAACAAGTGCGTTGCAGCCGGAGGAGATTACTTCGAAGGGGATTTGAGTTTCATGTGTGTACTATCAATAAAAGCGCCCATACGAAAAAAGTCTGGAAACTTATTTAATGATCCTCGTATATATATATATATATATATGTATTTATATGTGTGTGTGTGTGTGTGTGTGTAAAATATATATATATATACGTATATATATGAATATATTTATGAATATACATATATATGCATATATATGTATATATATGTATATACATATGTACATATATATATATTGGTATATATATGCATACATATATATATGGTTCAACAACCAACAGAACGACCAACAGATTTAGGAACTGCTAGCGAAGAAGAGATCATCCCACCAAGACCACCTGGCTCAGCCGTTATATCCTGAGAGGAGAGTTGCCTTTCGTCTCATTTGCAGCATCCTCCAGCAACAATCTTCGAGAGATTCAAAAGAGAACTTAGCAATACTCAGACCTAGGTGACTACAGAGCTATCTACACAGTCTTCAAGGCTGTGTATGGCCCGACTCATCGAGTCCAGAGTCCATTGTAAGGTGCAGATGGGCAAGTGATTTTTAAAGACAAGGCCTCCATTCTGAGTCGTTGGTCTGGTCACTTCCAATCCCTCTTTTGTGCTGACCATTTCGTTCAGGACCGAGCTGTTCTCTGCATCTCCCAGTAACCATTCAAAACAGAATTGTATTAACTACCCTCTATGAAAGAAATTACCAAATTCATAGAACATTTGAGGAGTAGCAAGGCAGCGAGACTCGACGGGATTCCACCAGAGCTCTGAAAAGAAGGAGGACCAGTATGACACAGTTAGCTCCACGAACTCCTCGTCTGTTGTTGGGAGCAGGGAAAACTTCCAAGTGATCTCCGCGATGCGATCATCGTCCCTTTTGCTCGTGTACTCCTTGACTAATTGGTACCCATCATCGCTGAATACCATCTACCAGGGCTAACAGGGAAACCACAGACATGGTATTCGTACACAGACAGCTCCAAGAGAAATGTAGGGAGAAAAACAAAGGTCTGTATGTAGCGTTGTGGATCTGACCAAAGCGTTTGACACAGAGTGTAGAAAAGGACTGGATGATCATGGAGCACCTTGGCTGCCCCCTAAAGTTGAACAGTGACCTCTCTGGATCCTTCCCCATCGTCGACGGCATGAAACAGAGTTGTGTTCTGGCACCGACTCTGTTCAGCATCTTTTTCAGCATGATACTTAAACAGGTCACAGAAGACCTTGACGATGACGGTGCTGCATATATCCGCTACGGTCTCGACGTCAGTCTGTTTAACTTCAGGAGACTACATGCCCACACAAAACACTTGATCAGCTGCCCCATGACGTCCTCTTTGCTAACAATGCTGCCCTCGTTGTCCACACCGAAAGAGCCCTGCAGCACCTAACTTCCTGTTTTGCAGAGGCTGCCCAGTTCTTTGGAATCGAGGTCAGCTTGAAGAAGACTGAGGTCCTTCACCAGCCTGCACCCATAAAAGAGTACCGTCCACCCTACATCAACATCAGTGGAATTGAGCTGAAAGCAGTTCATCAGTTCACTTATCTAGAGTTTACCATAACATCAGACACCAAGATCGACTGGGAAGTAGACAATAGACTGGCCAAGGCAAACAGCGCTTTCGACAAACTCTACAAAAGAGTATGGAACAACAAACATCTGAAGAAGGGCACTAAGATCAGCGTCTATCGAGCCGTCATACTCACCACCCTGCTGTACGGCTCTGAGTCATAGGTATCCTACCGTCACCATCAACGCCTCCTTGAACACTTCCATCAGCGCTGTCTCCACACCATCCTCAACGTTCTTTGGAGTAACTATGTCTCCAATGTTGAGGTCCTTGATCAGGCAGAAATCACCAACATAGAGACCATGTTGCTGATGATGTCACTGCTACGATGGTCACGACATATTTCTAGAATGGTGGGGGACAACGTCTGCCCAAGATAGCCCTGTATGGTGAACTTTCGACTGGCTACCGTGACAGAGAGGCACCGAAGAAACGTTTTAAAGACTCCTTCAAGAAACCATCGGTACCTGCCACATTGGTCGACACTTGCTGCTGACTGTCAGGCCTGGCGCTGCACCGTTCACCAGTTCGTCTCTACCTTCAAGGACTTTCGATGAGCCAACCCCAGGGAGATGAGCCAACCCCATAGGAGGAAGATCCAGGGAGACTCAGCCGCCATACCAGACCAGACCTTTAACTGCAGTCGCAGCGGTCGGACTTGCCTGTTCCGCATCGACCTATTCATCCATCAGCAGAGCTGCAGTCGACGTGGACAGCCTCCTTTATATATCTCCGTTCGCTAAGTTTAGCCCAGAAAAAAAATACACACATATATATATATATATATATATAATTAATATGAAGAAAAATCAAGAGATATAATCCATTTTTAATTTATTTCACCAGCTACATAAAATAACTGATTCTTCAGATGGAGATTCGAACAGAAAATAAAATTCATTTTAACCGGTAAACATTGGGGAAGACATTTCATTCTGAGTAAGGTATTTAAAGAATTATAATTTAAGCATGCATATATAAAAAAGAATTAAAAAGAATAATATATATATCATACTCAAAAATAATCTGACCCGTTACTTCCAGTTATGCTTCGGCGTTATTTCTTTTTATTCCTTATTAATAAATAGATTCTCGGCCTAAAAATAAATATTTTATGAACAAAATTTTAATTCTTAAATTAAAAAAAGTCTACATTTTTTCAATTTTTAATATATTTTAGGAATCCAATAATATTACCTAAATTCTACTTGCATTTCAATCTAAATATAATCATGAGTTTAAATTGCTTATATCCGGTTCGGCTTCGGTGTTTTCTTTTATATTACTTCTTAAAAAAATTTCTGGCTTAAAAGTTTTTATTAAAAATTATCTTAAATTCTAATTTTCAAATTCATTTTAAAATTTAGAATTTTTCTATTTTTTTAAAATATTTTGATAATCTTAGTATTACGTTAATTCTAGTATTTTGATATAAATTTAATCAAACATTTAATTGTTTATATAAAATTACATCTATTAAACATTTTGAAAGTCTATTGAATTTCAAAAAATTTGAGGTTAGATTTCTTTATCCATCGTTTTAATCAGTTTATAATACAATCATTAATTAAGTAATATACTTTCATGATATTGGTATAGTTATTTAGTTGAATCTCTCTTATTTAAGTGAGGTGAATCTTTGATAGTTATCTCCCTTTTGTAGTTAGCATTTTAAGTCGGACAAATAATTAAATTCAAGAAATTTTTTAAACAAAAATTCTTAATGTTGTTGTATAATATTTATGCATAATTATTTGATGAAGTTTAAATTTCTTATTGTTGATTTAATAATTCTAAATTAATCCTATATATATATTTGTGGTTATTATAACTATCATTAATCTATATTTTTAATAAAGGTAAAAAAAATCTAAATCTATCAAGGAATATATTTCTTGGCTTAAATCTAAATCTAAATGTAAATATAAATTGTACCTGGGTAAACATTAATATTGATTTAATTAAGGGAGACATAAATTTGGAATAGTAAAAATATAAAAAAATATTTTTGTTTAAAGTCAACTCCAAATTCTGTATAACTCATAGTATGGTAACATAACTTGTATGAAATCTTTCAAAAATACATCTTAGTTTAGACATATTGTCATGCAAAATTGATCCTTACAAAAAAGGTGGAGGATTATTGTAACCATTAATTATGTCTTTGTTTAACATTGCTCAATGGTAAAGATTAACATTTAATATCATATGAATTTACTTTAATGTCAACATTTGAATATAAACTCTTTTCTTTCATTTAATAAATCAATTGTATCTTTATATTTAAAATAGTATTTTTTTCCTTTACATGCATCTACCATGTAAAATAATTGTTGAAAATGACTTTTTCAAGAATTTCCAATTTATTATTTACTACAGTGAGGCCAATAATAGTCGGAGCTCTTGGATATTAAGAGTCTGCGAACTTATGGAAAATTGAGAATGTTCTGACTACAGATCCATTAGAATACATAGGACAGTCTTAGAAAAATGTGTTGACTTGCTGTCACTTAAAATCCAATGAAGGTCACCCATTATTTATTATTGCTTGAATGCTTAAAGAATCAAGTAAATGCTTAAAGAATCAAGTGAATGCTTAAAGAATCAAGTGCACACGTTTTAAAAATACAGAAAATTTATTTAAAAAATTCATTATATATATATAATATATGACCGTGTATCATAAATACTGACATATATTTATAAACACCCCCCTATATATATATATATATATATATATATATATATATATATATATATATATATATATATATATATATATATATATCATCGTGTTCCAGAACTATTTTTGTTTTTACTGATCTTGAAAAGAATGCTCATATAATATACACATGTAAAGACAATGACTCAGCTATATTATTATTATTATTATTATTATTATTATTATTATTGCAAGCGCTTTTAAAGTGATCGTAGGAAATGGAAACATTGACCAAAGTTCAAAACCTGAACGAGATTATTTGGATTTTATATGGCACTAATGCCTGTGGGAATCGTATGAATACATCTATTCTCTCTCTAGGTATGCGTAAAGAATAAGGAAGACTGGGTCCTTTAATCTTGAAATTTTCACCGGTCTAGGAGAATGAAAGCTCTGAATTTAAACCTGTTAAATGCCACTTTATAGCATCCTGCTCCAAGTGGAGTAAATAATAATTATTTTACTCTTTTGAGAGTTTTATCGCACCAGCATCAATTTGTGATTTCTTCCTGGAGTGTGAGTGACAGCAAGTCTCCTCAAGTCGCCAGGACTCTTCTCAGTATTCTGACTGATCTTAATAAAACTGTACTTTAGATGGTCTCCACTCGTTCTCTTATTTCCAAGTCCTCCAGTCCTTATATCAATCCTTTTGTGACTGTACCAATAGTACCAATTACGATTGTTATCATAGTCACTTTCATGTTCCACAGATTTTTCAATTCTCTAGCGAGGTCCAGGTCCTTATCCTTCTTTTCGCTTAATTTCAATTTTGTTCGGTAGTCAGCCAGGACAGGAAAGTCCATGATTCGGCAAGCTCTCTTTTTTTTTTTTGTTGACGATTATTAGGTCTGGTCGCCTGGCCGAGATTAGGTGATCCGTTTGTATTTCAAAATCCCTGAGGAGTTTGTGCGTCTCATTTTCCAGGAAGGATTCTGGTTTGTGCATATACCATTTGTTCGTATGGTCAAATTTCAATTTCATGCGCAATTTCCAGCGGATCACCTTGCCCACCCAGTTGAGTCTAGTCTTATACATTTTCTGTGATGGTTTCGTCTCTATCACTGCATAACCTACATTTGCTATTTTGTTGCGTCTTATCTCTTCTTGCTTTGATATAATTGGTTCTAATGGTGTTGTTTTGAAGAGATTCAGTTTCTCTCATTAGGTTTCTCTTTCTCAGCCATGCCAAATTTACTCAAGTCTCCTCAAGTCTCCAGGACTCGTCTCAGGATTTTGGCCGTTCTCAGCAATGCTGTCATTTGGACAGTCTCTACCTGTGTGCCAACTTCCAAGTCCTCCAGTCCCTTTAATAATCCTTTAGTTATTGTGCCAAAAGCACCAATTACAATTGGTACAATCATCACCTGCATGTTCCACAGTTTTTTCAATTCTCTAGCAAGGTCGAAGTACTTATCCTTTTGTCCACATTCCTTCAGATTTATTCTGTGGTCCACCGGGACAGCAAAGTTGACAATTTTGCAAATTCTCTTTTTTTTTGTTGATTATTATAAGGTCTGGTCTTCTGGCCGGGATTAGGGGATCCGTTTCTATGTTAAAGTCCCATAGGAGTTTATGTGTGTTATTTTCTACGACAGGTGCTGGGTTGTGCGCATACCATTTGTTAGTATGGTCAAATTTAAATTTCTTGCACATTTCCCAGTGGATCACCTTGCCGTCTTATTCTCCTTCTGTGCTAATTTGCTGCATTCACTTATTATGTGATTGATCGTTTCGTCTCTGTCATAGCCTATATTTGCTATTTTGTTGTTTTATCTATTCTCGCTTTGATATGAGTGGTTCTTATGGGGTTGTTCTGTGCTGCTATTAGGAGAGATTCCGTTTCTCTCTTAAGGTTTCCTTTTCTTAGCCAGGTTCAGGTTTTCTGATGTGAAATGTTGTTCATTAGTCGTTTAAAGCGGCCATAGAGTTTTATTATTATTATTATTATTATTATTATTATTATTATTATTATTATTATTATTATTATTATTATTCGGTTTCGGTTTCTTTGTTTAATGGCATATCAACCTCTGTAGCTTATTTAATGCCACAGCCATTCTCCTAGAAGAACAGTAGTGGTACTATTTAACCCATAGCTGGGAGGATAAGGGGGTTCATATCTTTCCCAAGGGTATTTGCCCGAAAGTGAACGTAATAGCACGATTGGAGTTCGAACTCGCTTACTACGATTCCGCAGTCCATCGCTTTAACCATTACACCACGGGGACACCCACTTCTTCTTCTTCTTCTTCTTCTTCTTCTTCTTCTTCTTCTTCTTCTTCTTATTATTATTATTATTATTATTATTAT
>OY757940.1:21614845-21622345 GCA_963585895.1 Sepioteuthis lessoniana | reverse complement strand
TAAAATGCTAAAAAACACAATGCATTTTTAAAGATTTATTTGCCGGCATAATTTTGAATCCTTAGTTTCTTGATATCAAATATCCTGTAACTGAGCTTACAAAATTCAGAAAAAAACTACTTCAAAGTGTAGATAACTTTATTTATGAATCATATTTGATATTATTTAGTATTTTTTTCTGATTTATTGATTGAATGATTCATTAATGTTAACTGTATGACAACACAGCAAGGGTTATTTTATGCCTGGCAGTTAGAAATCATATACATAGTATGTTGATTGATTGATTAATTTAACGATAAGTCAACTCGTCTGGTATTATTTCTTAAGAGTTTTTTATTGTTCACAGTTCAATCGAATACGAATAATTTTTAAGTAGATCCATTTGACCCATAGATGGAACTCAAACAAGTGCAGTCACTCCGAGTCAGAGTGGACCTGGAAGTAATGGCAATGAATAAGTACTTCACACTTCTCAGATCTCCCGATTTGGAGTCCGACCATCAAATCCAGTTTAGCGTCCAACCCAGGTCACTTCTTTTTTGGGTAGATTACCCAACTTCAGAGGATACAATCAGCATATTCTAGGGCCTTCCGGCAGAGCGTATTCTAGAGCCTACTGAAAGAGCGCTTCTGTTTGTTAAATGACCACAATGGGTGACCCATCAGATTTCAAAATAGCTCAAATTGTTGGAGTTCAGCTGACAGGAGTCATAGTAGCAAAACCTGGTGAGTTGTGCAGTGTTTCGAGAGAAATTATGTCTGAAGCAAACATTGAGCAGTTACGATCAATGATTCTTGAAGCGATTAACATGATGGAGGCTCCATTGATGTTAGTATTGTTGAGGAAACACACGCGAAAATTCATATATATATATATATATATATATATATATATATATATATATATATATAATACAACAGATAAAAAGAAAAGATCATTTGGTTTAGTTAAATAGTCAAGTTTCGGCCATGCTAACCGGTATACACAGATTTGAAGTGAATTAAGAAAAAAATCTAGTCGGATGCTAAAATTCTTTATTTTTCGTTTTTTTTAAAATTCTAAACTATACATAATAAATCTATAAAATTTTGCCATCCATTTAATGTTAAGAACAACCATATTCTGCAAACATCTCAAGTCAACCAATACATTCACTAGCTTCATAAAAAACAACTTTGAAAATTCACAGCAAATTTAATTGCAGAATTAAGAAAGCAATTTCTTTATATATATATGTCTGTTGTACTATATATATATATATATATATATATATATATATATGTGAGAAACGTTTTTGTGAAAAGAAATTTTAAGAAAGTTTTAAAATAACTTTTTAAATAAGTTTTTCACGAAAACATTGATGAGATCAGATCAAAGCTAGTTGAACACAATCAAAAATAGATGACATAAAAAAGTTCCTGGTTGCCTTATCACTTTCATTCACACACACACACACACACACACACACATATATATATATATATGTGTGTGTGTGTGTGTGTGTGTGTGTGTGTGTGCATGTTTATGTCTCTCTGTGTGTCATATAAACGATTTATATAATTTATCTACACTAATATAAAAGTTATAATTCATATTTAAAGCTTTACAAACTTCTATCTCTCAATATATATATATATATATGATATATATATATATATATATATATATATATATATATATATATATATATAATATTTGCCTGTCACTAGTTTTTTTTAGTCCAGTGCTTCCCAAACCTTTTACTTGATGCACTCCTTGAAATTAAACTTAATTTCCATTCAGCCCCAAGTTAATATTAGATTACAAAACATAACTAATTTACCTGTGTTTTCTCATATAAATTGTTATAACTTATACAAGAAAAGTATTAGTAAACTATAAATGAAAATGTATTTTTAATTCTTTAATCTTTTTTAATGGGAAGGATGAGTTTGTCGGGTCAGATCTTTAGATGTTTTTGGATACAAAATAAATCTTTTACTAAATACAGAAAATTTATTATAAATGGAATATTGAATCATATCCACACAAACAAATACCTGTCAATAAGGAAACCGTCTTGATATATGAAAATCAGTGTGTTTTTGATCCCAGCGGGATTTTTGGTTAATAATAATCTTATTTAATTCTATATATGATTTTAACTTTATTCATTTTTTATCTGTTACTATGGATAAAAATTGAAATTTCTGCGATTGTATTTATATTGTACTTTTCCAAAATTTTCTTTCGTTTTATATTTTTATTCTCTTAATTTCTTTCTATCTTTTTATTCTCATTTTAAGATAATCTTTTTTCTAAAGACACCTCGTAACCTATTATAAAAAGAGATATTTTAGAATTCATTTTTTTATAAAATGAATTGTTTGAAATATAGTCGTTTTTAAATGATTATATGCGTCGTCAAGAACCCAAATCTTTTGAGTCTGGGCCAGATCGTTCTTTCATTGAAATGATCCGTATGTTTTGAACGGGTCGTATGTGAATGAGACATCTCTGTTACCCATCAAATTCAATCAGGCATTCTGATAGATGTACGATATATTGCAACTAGTCTACATGATCCAGAGATTTTTTTTCTGTAATAAAATGATTCTCCTCTGTGTATCCCTTTTATTCATCTTACCAACATTTTGTTCGCCCTCAGAGGTCTATGTGGACTACTTTGTGAAATCTTGGTCTAAAGTAATGATGACATCAAATTCTAGGAAAAGATGTCCAGCAGAATTTTTGGCAGAAAGCAAAACTTAGAGAATAGGAATTGCTGAACATTTAAGTGCATGGTATTTAAAAACATATAAAACCAAAGCGGAAAACATGACTGTTTAATCAACAACTTACCAACTTGCTAGCGACTAAAAATGTTCATAGAAACATTCATGATACTGGATCGAATGGGAAGGATGCAATTCGCAAACACCTTTTCAATATTACTGTTCAACCTATGCTAACTTATCACCAACGTTTTGCGGTAATTAATACTTTCCTAGATGGGGCTGTAAAAGTCCTTTAGCCGTCAGAAATTTGATAAAATGAAAAATTCCATCCTTATGTATATAACATTCCGTACATCCTTGGGTATATAAACATTCCATCATTACTTGTATATATAAACACTCTGTAGGCGTGGCTTAGAATACGCTGACACAAAATTGCATCGGATGGTGAGTTCCAGAGATCTGGTGAGAGTAGACTGCCCCTTCATAGTCATTAATCCCAGGTAGTAGCACCTGTTACGGTTTCATCAGTGGATCAAATGGATTTGTTTAAAAATTATTCCTATTCGATAGAACCGCGGGCAAAAAACTCTAAAGAAGCAACTACAAAAAAAGTGATGTTCTATTAAAGCGATCCACAAGTCTCTTAACATAGATAATTCTAGATCGGTTGACATACCATAAAAATCAGTTTATCAGTCTATCAATCGATTGGTATAAAAAGTTGGATCTTCCTTTCTCAAAACTACTGGGTTGTACGATGCTTCGAATTTTACCTCGATTAGTTACGTCACACAGCACAATGGGTTTCCCCTGATCAATATGGTTAGAAAACCCATCTCAATGAGGGTCCCTAACCAATCTTTTCCTACTTTTCAAATTCCCCATGGATCCTGTAATTTACTGTCTATCGATGAAAGACAAACAAATATATCAATTATTATTGATTATTAATCTACTGCAATGGCAAACGGCAGCAGTGCTAGTAAGAAAGTCTTCATCAAATGATAACATTGGTGATCCCGCACGATTTCAAGTCCGAAAAATCATTACCACCAACGAAGGGTATCTCTTTAGTAATTTTGGAGAACAGCAAGTTAATTTTATTCGAAACAGAAAAAGCATTCTATTTCTAGAGGAAATTCATACAATGAAAACAAACATCATTATATATTGTTTATTTGCTAATTCTGTAAACTATTGTCTGGATTTGGTTGATAGCAAAAATCATTTTTCTCTCGCAAAGATGTTTTGAAGCTATTCAAAATGTCAGCAAATCAAACAGAGTGCTCCAGGCTAGCACCTAGTCATCGAATTTTTGGTGGCTGAAAAGTCTAAACAATATGAAGTGTACGTTTGGTTTAGTTTCTTAGTGTATCAACCTTCAGGGATAATTTAATGCCAAAACTAAACTGATGCGATTTAACCCATAGCTTGGGGGCGGATAAAGGGTTCATACAGCAACTTATGATTAGGATAATATCCCGAAACAATGCAGTGGCTCGACAAGAGTTCGAACTCCTTTATTTTGAGGCAAGAGTCTGGCATTTTAGCCATTACGCTACGGGGACTCTGACCATAATGTGTACGGAGAAAAATGTTTTTGAGAAAAATGTATAAAAATGAGCTAAGCATATAGTTTACTATTGCGAGACTGATTCGAAAAGACAGTCCATGGAGTGGAAACACATAAACTCTCTTGCATAGAAAGAGTCCCGGGCGCAGCGGTGTGTTAAGAATGTTATATTGACAGTGTTCTGGTAAGTTAAAGGTCCCATCATCATTGAATTCCTAGAAAAAGGTGAAAATGAAAACAATGCTTCCTATTGTCAAGCATTGTTTTCATTTTCACCTTTTTCTAGGAATTCAATGATGATGGGACCTTTAATATATATATATATAGAGAGAGAGATAGATAGATAGATAGATAGATAGATAGATACAGAAAGAGTGAGAGAGAGGGAGATAGAGAGGGAAGGGGCAGAGGGTGCGTTAGTCTACCGGTTTTGCACATGATTTGATTGATTGGTTTTAATGGCATCTTAACATGTTTGGGGTAATTTTATGCCTAGAGTTTAGAAGATTGCGTTCATTCTTCGTTCATATTTACATTTTTTGTGTATTTTTTAACACGCTATCCTATCGAATACAAATCATTTTTAAACACATCTATTTGGCCCATAAATTGGAACCTAACACGCCGGGGTAGAGTGGATCAGGGGTTATTCTCAATGAAGGGATACTCCATACTCACCAAAATGGATAAAGTCTTATCAAATGCAGTTTAGTGTCCGACTCATAACACGGATTTTTGCGAGGGGGGCGGTTTTCCCGATACAATCAGCATATTCTAAGCCCCGCTGACATCACGGGGTTTTTAGAGATGTTTGTTTAATAACGTTTTTTAAATCTCAGTTTAGAAATAAATTTGTACTTGTCTGCGTCAATCACGAATATTGAGCACTGTACGATAAAACAATGTAAGTCATATAATTGCTTTTATTTTATCTACATTGTAAATATTACACACACACACACACACACACACACACACACACACACACACACACACACACACACACACACACATATATATATATATATATATATATATATACTATAAAATATCCATATGCTCACATATGAACACTATGGAAAGTTTCAGAATATATATATATATATATATATATATATATATATATATATATATATATATATATATATATATTACACACACACACACACACACACACACACATATATATATATACATAGAGAGAGAGAGAGAGAAAGAGAGAGAGAGAGTGAGAGTTCACTAATAGTCCGGGAGACCAGGGTTCAATCCCACGTCGAGTCATACCAAAGACTTAAAAAATGGTACTTGGTGTGGCCTAGCTAAACACTCAGCCATTATAAGTTACGAATCAAGAGTAATGTGGAGCAACCCAGGGAATGGAGTAGCGCTCGCCCCAACAACTCGGTGTAATAGCTATTGAAAAAGAAGTCTTCGGGTCACCCCCGACGAAGATCGCTAACTTTACTTACTTATGTATGTATATTAAACATTGGAGAATAAGCAATTCTAAAGTTTCCATAGACGAGACAATAATTGAATTAAAGTTTCATTTTATTGCAATGAAAGAATAGTGGGAACGTGAGATTTTAATTCCTTTCTTTCTTTCTCTCTCTCTCTCTCTCTCTCTCTCTCTCTCTCTCTATATATATATATATATATATATATATATATATATATATATATATATATATATATTATATAACATTATATTATATTAAGTTTATTTTCTCATACACTAGGATGCCAGAACACCAGCTGGATATCTGGATATCAGCTCATTCTGCATGGAACTCAGAGTCATAGCCTGTATTTGATATTGTGAAAGTTTGGTGTTTGACACTGAAAATCGTGCAGTTTTAGAAAAAAATCTTTTACACTGTAAGCAATCATTGGCTTATACTTTTATACTACTTGTAATGATATAAATAGACACACATATACATACACATACACCCCCCATATATATATATATATATATATAAATATATATATATATATACATATATATATATATGTGTGTGTGTGTGTGTGTGTGTGTGTGTGTGTGTGTAAGGTTCAATTTTCTTTCGCCCTAGGAAGCGCACGACTGTTGATCGTGCGCTGTGCGCGAACGTTTCATTTTCCTTTGCTTAAATTCAAATTCGATGTGTAGCATCTAAAAAGTTATACCTCTCAGAAGAAAATTTGTGAGTCTGAAAGTTTGATTTCTTCCAATACTTCAAATGGCGAACAAAATAAAATATGTGAAAACAAATTTTGGCAACAATTTTTTTCTATTCATTTCATATATTCGTTTCATATATTTATATAAATGGAATAATAGTAGTTAGGTTTGTAGATCAAATTTTAAATAGTAATTGTGAGTTATATCCTAACCATGTGCCTTAGACATGTGACCCTGAGGTAATTTAAAAAGACTTTAGAACTGTCGGTGAGGATAAGAATACACTGATTGTATCTCTGCCGAAGGGTAAGACCCCTGCCCCAAATCATGTATCTTGGGTATAATACGAAATTACTTCTGATCGTGAGACTCCGTGTCTGGATTTCTGTGAAGTATTCCTTTATTGCCATTAATCTCAGGTCCACTACGAGCTAGAGTGGAAGTACCTGTTAGGTATGGGTCAAATATATCTGTTTAAAAATTATTTGTAATTGATGGGACAGTGAGCAAACAAAAAAAGAAACTCTTAAGAATTCACTACACCGAAAATGTGAATATGAACAATAAAAACAATTCGGTAAAATTTAGGCGTAAATTAACTTGAAGCTGGTTGAAATGCCGTTAAAATCAATCAATTAATCAATCAATAAGCTTAAAATATCTCCGTACATTTGCTGAGATAGCAAATTTGAAGATTAGAAACACCGTACTCGTTCGACAACGCTTGAGCCTACAAATTCATGAGGTGACACTCTTAACGGCTAGCATGTTAATTCATAGCTCATTTCGAGCAGAGTGAGTTCAATCCTCATGACAAGTGAACCGTTGTCAGCGAACTAAAATCATATTTCAGTTTAATATTGTTGAGTTAACTTGGATGATTGAACTTTGGGTAAAAGCATGAAACCGTCTGCCCTATTTCTCTTTCACATCGCCACTAATATTGACTCAGATCATCTCACAAGCATGCAACTAAAACTGAAAGTGATGAAAGTGAGAAGCTAAGGTTTTGAGTGTAAAAATAGCACTTAATGTTTAA
>OY757940.1:21607345-21612345 GCA_963585895.1 Sepioteuthis lessoniana | reverse complement strand
CTTTCAACTACACACACACACACACACACACACACACACACACATATATATATATATATATATATATTTATGTTTGTGTGTATAGAGAGCAAGATAAAGTTGTTTCTTTATGCTTTAGTTTCTTTGTTTTTATGGCTTATCAATCTTCGCGAGTTATCTAATGTTAAGAGCATCCTTGTTTTAAAACTACCGATACCATTTAACCCAATGCTCGTGGAATAGGGGTGTTCATACATTTCCCAAAAAGTATTAGTCCGAAAGTGAACATGATAATAATAATAATAATAATAATAATGATAATACTGGGAAGAGTCCTGGAGATTTGAGGAGACTTGCTGTAACTTAAATTTCAGTGAAAGACCATCAGCTTACGTTGTGAGAAACTCTCAAGGCATAAATAATAATAATAATAATAATAATAATAATAATAATAATAATAATAATAATCGCAAAATTGTCGACTTTGCTGTCCCGGCTGACCACAGAATAAAACTGAAAGAATGTGAAAAGAAGGATAAGTACCTGGACCTTGCTAGGGAATTGAAAAACCATGGAACATATAGGTGGCAATTATACCAATAGTAATTGGTGTGTTTGGAACAGTAACTAAAGGATTACTAAAGGGACTGGATGACTTGGAAGTTGGCGGACGAGTGGAGACCATCCAAACTACTACATTATTGAGAACGGCCAGAATACTGAAAAGAGACCTGGAGACTTGAAGAGACTTGCTGTCACTCAGACTCTAGAGAAAAACCATCAGCTAACGCTGATGTGAAAAACTCTAATGAGTAAATAATAATAGTAATAACACATATGGAGTTTAAAGCTGATTATTACGATATCACAGTCCAGCACGTTAGCTACAACGTCGCCAGCTAGATTGATCGATAGACAGATGGATAGATTGATAGATATCAGTGTACATCCGTCTAACTTTGTATATTAAGTTTATAGCATAACGCTATCCGTCTAACTTTGTATATTAAGTTTATAGCATAACGCTAAAAAGGAATGAATTTTACACAAAGATTCTTTATCTTTGAAGATTATATATATATATATATATATATATGAGTGACGATATAGGAGCCGCAGGTACTGTAGGGAATCTGAGGTCTGTGTACCAAACCTTTGGACTAATCCTGTTGTGAAAGGTGACTTTAAACGTATATATATATATATATATATATATATATATATTAAAGTCATCTTATAAATAAAAATACCTATGTAAACTTTGACGATCAGTTTGTTCCTTCGTACGTTTTTCCTTTGTTCATTCCTTGTATTTTAATTTATCTATCTATCTATCTATCTATCTATCTATCTAAGCGAAGTCAACCCCTTTCTTTCTTTCTTTTTTTCTTCTATTACAGCCTTTAATTATCTATCTATCTACCTATGTTTGAACTGTTTGCCATTGACCGATGTTTGACTATCCAAATTCGTTGACTTTAACACCTATTTTTTGCCTCACCATAATGAACTTGCGCAAAACTACACAGTTTTTCCTAAATATTTACTTCATTTTCTTACTGTTAATCCATATTATTTTTTTAACGATTATCTTAAAGTTTTGCTTCCTTTAGGTATTTTAGCCTCATGATTATTTCTTCAAGGACCTTGTACCAGACTTGATTCATCTTTATATCTTCTGATGTCGAGTAATAATTATCGAGCAATTACAAAGCCTGTTCACAACTGTATTCGTTGCGATTCTTACGGCGGTTTTAGTTTTCTATTTGCGCCAGATTTATCAAAACTTAGTTAATACGTACTTTTCCAATAAGCAAATGGAGCATATGAATCTTGTAATCCTTGTACTGGGATCGATTCAAAACACTCCCTCCTTTATTTAGGTCTTGTACCAGTCTAATTCAATGCGGCTTTATGCCAGCCTGTAAGTAAATGTGTGCAGTGTATATTTATTAGAACGTTTATTTTGGTTGTTAGGCTTAGAGTTAGGGTCAGGATTGATTGACCTCACGACCAACATTTCTTATTAATCATAATATTTATGAATCATATTAGGTAGGTTTTTTTGTCCTTGCAAAGTGGTTTCTCATATAAATACTGAACCGCTTCATCGTTGCTTAGATTGTACTTTTTCTTATTTACTGAGCGTTGATTAGTCTGGCACATTGGTTTTAAGCTGCTTACATTATCTCCTGTTACTAAGTTGTCACCATCTAAGCGATGAACAGGCTTATCATTGCTTAACTTCTGTAATCTCAAGGGAACCGTCACTTGCAGCGTGATTTGACTATAAGCCACAGATTGATATATTGATTTATCTTATTCTTTTCCTGAACTGAGTTTGGTACACAGACTTCAGATTGCCTACAGTACTTGCTGTTCTTATATTGTCACTCATCTAAGTAGTGAACAGATTTGTCATTGCTTAACTTTTTATTTCTTTGCTTCCTCTTATACACTAGTCTCATGTTGCTAATACAACTTACTGTTACTTTGTGATCATCGGTGGGTGTGCCTGTGTAGTTACGATTAACGTGCTGGACTGCGGAATCGTAATAAGAGCGTTCAACCCCCAATCTCGCCATTACGTTCACTTTTGGACAAATCCCTATGGGAAAGGCATGAACCCCCTTATCCAACCAACTATGAATACTACCACTAATTTTCTCCTATAAGGATAACCTTAGGCATTGAATAACCCACGAAGATTGATATGTCCTTAAACAAATAAACCAAACCAGGCTAAGTGATCACCTATTTATGTATTAAATAGGCTCATCGTTGCTTAATTTCTTTCTTTTTTTGTTGCTTACTAAACAATGTTTAGCCTGACACATAGATCTGAATTTGCTTACAATGCCTGCTGCTCTTAAATGTTAACTCATTGTAGTACTGACATTGTTTAAATTCTGTGATCTGATGGGAACCGGTGCTTTGACTTGACCGTAACTTATTTTTCCGTCGTTATCAAACATATTGGCAGTTTTTCAAAGATAGCACAGCCTTTCTCTTCCCTTCAGGTATTTTTATCATGATATGTCGATTAGCATATGGCGAGATAATGAGAAAGTGACAAGAATAAAACCGGAGGATGATATTCCATGAGCACCCAACCTGTATGCATTTGTTGAAGGAATGAATTTAATCATGAAAAGGATATTTTGTAAAAATAAAAAAAATGTGAAGATAGTTTAAACAAAGCTTTATTTAATTTTATGTATTCTGAATGAAATATAACTTGGATGCAAAATATCTTAACTTTTCTATAAAGATTAATCACAGGAGATATTTTTGGGTAATAATTATGCAGTAGAAGTTTCAGCATGTTACTAAACTCTGTCAATAATCACCATAGGTAACTGATATAGGATACACACACACACACACACACACACACACACACACACACACACACACACACACACACACACAGAGGAACACACACACGTACGCACGCACACGCAAAAACATTGATAGATAGATAGATAGATAGAAAAAAGACTGACAAACAAAAGGATAGAAAGAAAGAGACAATCTGTAATATATAGGTGGCCAGAAAGAAGAATCTGAAATAGATAGTTAGATAAATAGAATGTTGCAATAACCCTCATTTAACAGTGAAATTCATTTTTGACACTTTTTGGCGAAAATGTCAGTGAGAAAATTGCTTGAAACAGCATAGAAATACAACGAAACAATATTCACCCCAGTTTTCGATATCATGCACGAATAAACACAGTTCGCAGGAAAAACTATTTACCTTAGCTAACACAGAAAAAATAAATAAACATTACAAAGGAAGGAAGGAAGGAAGGAAGAAAAAAGGAAGGAAAGAAGGAAGAGCGAAAGGAAGGAAGAAATACACAAACGAAGCAAGTTTGTCGTGTAAGCCTGAAAGAACTGGTATGTATGACAGTTAAAACAAAAAATAAATGATTGACAACTTACCTGGCGACAAGGTAAATGTTAAGACCGCAAGAGTGACAATGGACACGTGTTCTCGCAATCCTGGTAAACCAAAAAGCATTTTGTCACACCTTGGAACTTCTCAAAGAATGCACGAAATCTTTAAGGAAATATTTGTGAGTATGTGTATGTTATGCGTATGTATTTGTGTACTTTTTTCTTTTTCAGGAAGGTGGGATCCAAATTGGTAATTAACATAAAACTATTATTACTCTAAATGGTAGATGTTACATACACTCATATATATATATATATATATATATATATATATATATATATATGTATGTATCGCAAGGAAACTCGTCGATGTAATTGTATGTATAGTAACCCGTCTATAAGGCCGTATATATGAACTTAGAAGTTCAGTTATTGCTTTTTGAAAAATGAATTATGGCTTTTTTTTTTATTATTATTTTAAACAATATTGCGTTGGAAATTTCTAATTTTACAAGCATACTGACTGCCGGACTGGAGGGAAAATGACTGGACCTATGTATATATACCCGATTTTTAGATCAATAAATTAATTTTTAATCGGTAAAGATGCGTTGTATTTGAGTAAATGTCTTTTCAGACGGAATTAGTATATATTAGAATTTTCTTGGATTCTCTCTTTCTTTTCTTTTTTAAAATGTAGATGCTTATTGTTGTACGGAAAAGGTAGAATTGTTTATAAAAAAAAAAGGAAAACGTGTAAGCATCTTTTTAAAGAAAGCGGATAAACAAACGTCGTGATATCTTCTTCGTTGTAGTTATCGTATAGTCTGTCGTCACAGCGACGTCTTTCCCAGGGTGATATCCTGTTTGGTAATTATTGAACTTCTTATATATATATATATATATATATATATATATATATATATATATATATATATATATATATATAAGTTTTTTTAAGGTATTATACAGTTGATAGGCATTTGCATTTAAAATCTTCAAAATCTTCAAGTAAATCTATCAACCTCATTTTGTTCAACTTGAACTGCAGTTTTAAATTAGGTAGTTTTCCTTGTAAGCACGCGAATAAGCTGTAGTAATTTTAAATATTTCAGTTC
>OY757940.1:21583273-21600773 GCA_963585895.1 Sepioteuthis lessoniana | reverse complement strand
ACGTCTTCATTGGCTGACTAAGATTACTGATAGATTTGCTTAGCGAATTTCATCAGTTGTATATCAGTGTCATTTTTCAGTCAATACTCTTGTATTTTTTACTAAACCGATCTAAGTAACTGCTTGAAAGGACAATCTTACTTCCCACTATAGGTGCTCTATTGTTTATTTGTTTTGTTGTAATTGTGGCTCGCACTAGATAAGAAGAACTAGCCAGAGATAAGGTCAAACAGCATGTATCTACTAAAATCCGGAATACAAAGGTTCAAAATAATACATGCAGGTTTTTCATTGCAGATCATCTGAAAAATAAATGTAAGTCTGCAAGGAAATCCAGTGTTGACTTGTTCCCCATTTCAAGCAAGCCAAACTCTCCTTTTCATCCAAAAAGGAAAAAAAATTAGATTTAGTATTTATATCAGATCCTGACTGTTTTCCTTCTGTGAACGAAGAGAATCCTTGATTCGACGAAACATGGTTTCTATTTAAAATCCTCCCTTTTTCTTTTCGTTCTCTATTACAATTTTCCACTCTTTACATATATATTTTAAAATCGTATAATTACCTCGATTATAGCTCAGAGAAGAAACGAACGAAACCGGTTAGCTAACCCTCTTACTTTCCATCTTTTAGTTTTGATTTTGATCAAGGTCAATAAATACGTTTTAAAGAAATCCAATATATATATATATATATATATATATATATATATATATATATATATATATATATATATATAAAGTATTCTTCAATCCATTAAACCCGGAGTTGGGAATAATTCCGTCAGGACAATTTCGAATATTTAAATATTCCTGGTAAAGAGCTCAATGTAAATGATATCACAGACCAAAGTCCGGCTGTATTCATTTACCTCCATATATGATCTGAAGAAGTCCTGTAAAAAATTTTTTGAAGTTGTTGATTCATATCAATGCTCTTAGCAAGATGGAGATAAATTTATAATCCTAATGTGACTGAATTTTTTGAAAGTATATATATATATATATACATTTCCTTGAACATAATAGACATTTTTGTTAACATATTTTTTGTTAATCCTTTCGAATAACCCATCTCTCCCTCCTCTTAAAATCAACCCTAATATACTTCGGAAACTCCTCCTAACATGCACTACGGACGTTCCATTTCATGACCATCTTGATGATATTTACATTCAGACAGATGGGTATCTATGGGGTCTGTCCTGGACTCGATCTTCAGTAATTTCTACATGTCCGACCTCGAAAATAGAATTTTTAATATTATTAAAAAACCTCCAATATACCTAAGATATGTTGATGATATCCTTATTATTGCTAAAGATATTAACGAAATCAACATACTACAAGACACCTCCCCAAAAAATTCAGTTCCTAACTTTACTCATGAACTAAACAAAAACAATAAAATAAAACCCTCTTGTAATGACTCCTGTACCCTCAACTTCAGATATAAAAAAACAATTATTAATAATCTGATACCCCGTGCAAAACTGATCTCCTCCTCCAAAACAATATTTTATAAAGCGGTAGAAAACATAAAACAGGCTCTCATCAATAATGGGTTTCCTAACTATATTGTTGATGAACAAATTAAACGAATGATTAAAAATGTTATCCAACAAAATAAACACTGTACTACTCCACCCAGTCAACAAACATATATAAATTTTTTTTTACCTTAACCAAATGCTCTACAATTATAAATTGGATGAAAAACTATTTAAAACATTGATTCATAGAAACTTACTTCCCACTGATCCTAAAAAAAAATAAAACTTTTTATTTATTATAATAAATTTAAAACCTCCAACTTAGTTATTAAAAATAATTCCTCTCTCTTGATTGGAGTTTTGCAAAAACCAACGTTATATATCAATTTAAATGTCCTTTAGGAGATTGTATCTCTGAAAATAATAATTTATATGTTGGTTTAACCTCAACTACCCTGTCGAGGAGACTTACAATGCCTCTTTCTGATACAAGTTCAATGGCTCAGCATTTTAAAAAAACATTCATGCCCAACAACAGAACTATGGAAAATTATTACCGAAAACACTACAATATGAGAACATCCAAATTACAAGCAAAAACTACAGATTCCTGCGGCACTAAGCATTAGGAAAATACAACCCAAACTTAACAGAATTAATTTTGAAACTAGTGCTAATGTACTTAAATGTCTTTAGCTACTAACGCTCTTTATAGAAACAAATTCGAAAAGTAAACGCTACACAATACAACAGTACAGACCCTCTTCTTACAAAGTAGTAATGTACATACAAAAGTTACATCACTTTTGTAATAAATCCTCCCCTGATGATGGCCCAAAATCAGGCAGAAAGTACTTGAGAAATAACTTATTATGGAAGATTTATCAGTCAGTTCCCGCCGAATATCATAAGATCAATACGGCAATTCGAAAGGATTAACAAAAAAAAAATATGATAGACAAAAAATGTCTATTATGTTTAATGAAATACGTATTAATGAGGAAATGCTGCCAATATATATATATATATATATTGGTTTAAGTGAACAAATAGGGAAACATGCTGGAGTTTTTATTTACGATCCAGTTAAATGTGAAATCGAAAAGATTATGATTTCGAATACTTTTGTATCTCTAACTATTCTTAAGAATCCTATTTCTTTTTATTGAATTTAGACAAGGTTAATTTTATCGTCTCAAAAAATAGTGTGAACTGGTTTTTCCAAGTTCGCTCTAAATTAAGTTTGTGTAGGCCACTGAAGTATCAACTGACATATCGTAATCGTCAAGGTTCAAATGAGAATTGTATTAGTCGCTGTGGTGCCGACTGATGTCGCGTGGCAGTATGAGAAGCATTGGATTTTTACTTCTAAATTCATGTAGAACTTACTGATAAATACAAATCTCATAATTATTTGTATTGGATTGGAATACTTGAAACCATATAAGTGTGTGAAAATTATTTGTGTTAAAAATAATCATTTGAAACTATAATTGTTTACTAAAGATTATTATCATTATCCTTATTATTTATTTAAGGTGTACATGCAAAAAACCTAGAGGCAACAATATTATTTGTCGACTTCGCCAAGGCCTTTGACTCCATACACAGAGGAAAGATGGAGCAAATACTACTCGCCTACGGCTTACCCAAAGAAATCGTCACAACCATAATGATGCTATATAGAAACACAAAAGTAAAAAGACGGAGACATAGACAACTTCGACATTGTAGCAAGTGTACTGCAAGGAGACGCATTAGCCCCATACCTCTTTATCGTCTGTCAAGACTACATGCTTAGAACGTCTATTGATAAAATGAAAGAAAACGGTTTCAAGCTGACAAAGGAAAAAAAGCAGAAAGTACTCCGCACAAACAATTACGGACGCGGACTACGCCGATGACATAGTGCTTCTGGCAAAAACACCCGCCAAGCCAAAACCCTGCTACATAGTCTGGAATGAGAAGCTGCTGGCATTGGCCGCCATGTCAATGCACACAAGACGGAATATATGCGTTTTAATAAAAGGGGCGACATCTTCACTCTAAACGACAGCTCTCTGAAACTAGTAGACAAACTCACCTACCTAGGAAGCAATGAATCTTCAACCGAGACAGACATCAACACGCGACGAGCAAAGGCATGAACAGCTAATGATAGCCGGTCGGTTATATGGAAGACAGACCTGACCGATAAAATGAAACGTAGTTTTTTTCAAAGCAGCGGTCGTGTCGATACTGCTGTATGGAGACACTATATGGATGCTAACTGAACATATGGAGAAAAAGCTTGACGGCTATAATTGTTTACTAAAGATTATTATTATTATTATTATTATTATTATTATTATTATTATTATTATCACAAGAATGCTGCGAGCAATACTGAACAAGTAGCATCCGTACGGCCACTTACCCCCCCCCATCACGAAAACTATCCAAGTTAGACGAATCAGACATGCTGGACATTGCTGGAGAAGTAGGGACGAACTCATAAGTGACGTACTCCAGTGGACCCCTTCACATGGACGAACAAAGGCAGGATGACCAAATTGACCCTACATACAACAACTCTGCGCCGATACAGGATATAACCTTGAAGACCTACCGGAAGCAATAGACAATAGAGAAAGGTGGCAGGAGAGGGTCAGGGATATCCATGCTAATGGCGTGACATGAAGATGATGATGCTTGGAAGTATATAATAGCGTGCAAATTATTAGTATTAGATAGGAATACTTGAAAGCATGAAAGTGTGCAGATCATTCGTATTAGGAATAGTTAAAGCTTTAATTGTTTACAAAGGATTATTTTAATTAGTTATATGAATCAATATAATTCTTTGCAAATTATCATTATTAAGAAAAGTTATTTGAAACTATTATTGTTTACAAATACTTTTTGGAATTAGTTACTTAAAACCCTATAATTACTTGTTAAAATAATTCAAGCATTAAATAACCCAACAATGGTCAACATGGTGTAAAAACAACCAATTAACCAACCATAAAGATAAAATGAAACACTTTTCTTCTGTACATATTCATATACACAGGATAAATATGCAAATCTCTTTGAAAACTATGAAACATGAAGTGATAGAAAAGAGACTGGTGATGCTGTAGAGCCAAGGAAACTGTTAATACCACGGCACTATTGCTATTGTTTAGAAGAGTCCGGAGGAATTGAGGATACTTGCTGTCAATTGGATTCCGGTGAAGACCACCTGCTAGTATTAAGGTGAAAGCGTAAAATGATGATGAAAGTTAATTAATTTATTTAAATGAACTAAAAATGAACTCAGAGAAGTAATCTTTTTACCGCAGATACTAAGATGAGTCAAAACTTTTGCAATAATTTAGTAGAACGGGAAACCTAACTCAGCTTCTCTGGATGCTTTTCAAGATGAAGAATCACACAAGACTTTGAGATGCCGAGTTTGCCTGATACTCTCCAAGTGTTCCACGTCGGATTTGCTTCTATGGCTTAGAGCACGGCCTTGGATTCCATGCTTTTAAACCTTCCCCATCTTATGTGATCGTCAATGTTATTGCAACCCGAGTGAAATTTCTTTAACTCTTTGGTTACTGTACTGTGCAAATGTCTTTGCTTGTTTTCATGGCGTTATCGTTCAGTTCCGGGTTAGGATTAGAGTTAGGTCAAATTCGAACTCGTAAACCATAAGTTCCCGATTTATATTAAGTTGGGCACTCATCAATGCGGCTTTCATATCACACATGGAATGATGCAACACACCAACTAACATGATAATTGAACTGCTTCTGTAACGTGATATACGTGCCGTAAACAAACACGTAGCAAAATATTGCAAAAATTTGACTCACTCAAATATTTTACCAAATAAGCATGCAAAGGAGTTTTTCCTTTTGTCTAAGCTTTGTTTCGAGTCCTGGCTTAGTGGAGTCGACGGAAAAGTTTACGGACATGTCCCGAACAGTTTCATATTTACAGATACAGTATATGTCTGCTTCAATATTACGGATACTCCGGACACCACAACACGGAACAACTGAATCAACAAACCTTCCTACAATTGTTAATTACTGTTTTAGTTGAGTTATACTTAATTTGCTACCAAAGTTTTTAGGAAAAAAAAGAGAGATTTTTCTTTACTTTGGAGCAATGCTTTCCTAACCTTTTTTCTTTACTCATATCTCTCCAATTTTCTTATTTATATGAAGTGTAGGTCTTTTTAGAGAACAGAAAGATTGAGAGAGATAGAAAAAGGATGGTTTCAGAAAGATACCGTGTGCATCTCTCTCTTTGTGTTGACTGGTGGGAATAAGTTTACATTTATTGGTAATATCAATGAGACTTTCTTCGTTGAAAGACTCTAGTCTGCATATAATTGGGAAACAAACATAGAAATGGGCAAATGTACACAATGTTAGTTAAGAGAGTTAATTGCTATTTTCTTTGCAGTGTGTTTTTTATGTTCGCAATAAATGTTTTCTTCAATAATATCGTAAAAGAAAACGTTCTATCATCACGAGTCCCAGGGCAAATTTTTCTATTTTGATATTCTCCCTCCCTCAGTCCCCTCTCTCCCGCTCTCTCTCTCTCCTTTCTCTCAGTGTCCCTTTCTTTTTCAATATCTCTCTGTATCCATTTCTCTCTCTGACCACACACACACACACACACACACACACACATATATATATATATATATATACATACATATATATATATATATATGTATATATATGTGTGTGTGTGTGTATTTAAAGTATTTAAAACATATGTGCATGTATGATATATATATATATATATATATATATATATATATATATATATATATATATATATTAATGTATGTGTAGAAACGCATGTCAGCATGTGTGCATATACATATGATACATATGTTTAATTATTTAGTGAGATTTTTTCATGGAAATGCTGTTTATCGATAGAGAATACACAATCTGAGATACATTAATAGATAAACTAATAGGTAATCAACACATTAAGATACATATGTATAAATAAACTGAGATAGATAGATAGATAGATAGATAGCCAGTGAATGATATCTGAAGATCTACGAACACTATTGCATCAAGATGCGTAGTTGTAAATTGAAGTTCGATTTGAAAATTTCCATTGTTCATTGACAAAAATACGTTTTTTTTAATTAAATATTACATATTAATATAATGATAAATATGAATATTGAAATGTAAATGTAATTTCGTCAATAAATTGTTGACATAACCTCTGCTACCCTAATTTTTTCTTTATATTTATATGTGTGTGTGAGTGTGTGTGCGTGTGAGTGCACGCGCACGTGTGTGTGTGTGTGTGTGTGTGTGTGTGTGTGTGTGTGTGTGTGTGTGTGTGTGTGTGTGTGCATGTATGTGTTTCAGTTTGTTTTCTAGATAGTCACCAATACAAAGTCATATGTATGTGTGTGTCATGTTATCGTTTACGGATATATATTTAAATTTTTTTTTTTTTTTTTAAATTTTCATCATACAACGTGTGAAAGCACGTGCAATAGTCTGTACTCATCAGCCGCCAAACAGGGTGATATCGTTATATATATATATATATATATATATATATATATATATATATATATATATATATATATTGGTGTTATCCAAACATACGGAAATTTAAGGAGTTTTATCATGATCTATTTCTTTAGTTTGAGAGATATTTGAAATTTCCGATGAAACTTGAGAAACGCTGTAAATATATACATGCATTCAAAACGTAGAATATATATATAAATATATGTGAGTGTGTGTGTGTGTGTGTGTATATGTGTGTGTGTGTGTGTGTGTTTCCTTATTGTCTTTTTTAGTTTATATGAAATTCTTTTATTTTTTTCGACAAACCTTTCAACAACAATAAGAATGAAAAAAAAATTCAAATACTCACCTCGACACGTTTAATTGTATTTTGCCGCTATTTTCTTTTCTTTATTCAGTGCCATTTTGTTTTCGCGCTACTGCTCATCTCGTCTTTTCTCGTTTACATCGTATTTTTGTTTGTGTGTCTGCTTTTGTGTGATGGTACGTAATTCAGTACTTCACCCACTAAAATAGCTTGGGGCAGTAAGAAAGTACAAGAATTCTTAATTAGTAGACAACCATGTCTTCTTGTTCGTCAAATTGGATGAACACGATATAATATCGCCATGACACTACCCAGTGTGGCTTTCTAACTTCCGGCAGAACTTAACAAATGAAAGGGAGAAAGACGGGAATAAATCAAGAGAACACTTTGTTGATAAACAGAAACAATTTTTTAAATCAAAAGGTAAATACTGATCGACTGACTCAAAGACACTGGAGACGTGTCTGAAGAAGATTCCCTACATAGATACTAAAGTGAGATTTGAATAAAATCTGAGAAAAGAGACACAAAGTAAAGTTGGCGACCGTAGTCGAGAGCGACTAGAAGGCTCCCTTTTCAACAGCTACTACACCTCGGTGTAGGGGAGGGTGCTACTCATTTCCCTGGATTGCTCCACTTTACCCTTGATACGTACTTTATATTGCTGAGTATTAAGCAAGGAGGTATCAAGTACCATTTTTAAAGTCTTTGGTATGACGCGACCTGGGATTGAACCCAGGTCTCCTGAACCATTGGCGAACACTCTACCCTCTAGGCCAATGAGCCAGTTAGGTTGGACTAAAAATACATCGACTGCAAACCCTGTCCACTGAAAAAACCGTATCTGAGTATTCCACAAAACTTTATCTTGGGAGCAAATAGATTTATTTGAAAATTATTACAAATAAATAGGAATACATGAACCTATATTTTCGTAAATGATTAATAATTAGGAATTTTTATCTGAAACCATAAAATTGCCCACAAAAGACTAATCTCGGCGTTAAATAACCCAACTAGGTTTCACCATCATCATCATCATTATTAGATTCCCTTGAGTCTCTCACACTTGGCAACTCCTTTAGGTGGCATCTAGCGGATGAATGTAAGTTTTTTTTGGGGGGGGACTCTATGTGTTGGAGTCTATAGGAGAACATTACTGATGATTTTGTTTTCATTTCTTCGGCAATTTTCAGCATGTCATACTCATCTTATTTGGATGGTATGAGTGATGGGAAATAAGTGGCCGAATCATTTGTGTTTTGTAGATAGCAACTTCCAGGATTTGTTTAAAACAGTACACAGCACAATTGTGTAGTTTTCATGAAGATTTTTCATCTGACGTTTCGTTAGAGACAAAGTGGTGCGACTATACAGTAGTTCTGACACGGCTATAGCTTGGACGAATTTCTGTTATATGACCGACAACCAGTTAGTAGCAGTCTACGACTTTCCTATAGCTATGTTGACATCACTTTCAGTAGAGGAGATATTGCTACTAAACTGGTTTACTAATTTCAGACACTTGCCATTTAATTTTGAGATGGTACCATCTTGATTAAAACACAAAACCAACGAAATCTTGAAATGAAAAAAAAAACTGCGTTACTCACGGGTTCTAAAAATCAATCGGGTAACCGATTCAGAATCGGATCATGGTTTTCCTACTTTGTCGATCCGCAAAAGAAAATAGTGCTGTGTAAATAGTGGTACAATGTTTTCTTTTTCTTCTTTACAGTTACAGAAAATGTAATTCTGTGTGACGGACCGTAACTTGTCGTCTGTTCTTATCTTAAAACACGGATCAATCGACTTTGGCGGAGCGATACGATTCGACATAAAATTCTGAATTATTTTTTTTTGTCCCTTATAAATTTGGTTTTCTTTCCTCAGAACATATTTTCCTGCAGGTGTCTTAGTTACTTTTTTTTATAGCAATAATAAAGATAAGATAATTTTTCGATTTATTTTTAAATGAAGTATTTTTTACTGGTTGAACTTCATTGTGTCAAATATCCTGAATGAAATTAAAAAATTTTGACAGCATAAATACAGAATTTATTTTTTTATTTCTAAGACTAAAAAAAAAAAAGTTAAAATAATTTTTTGACAGTCCGTGAAGCCATTTGGTTCCTAATGTAACAGCAGTCCAGGATACTATTGCAGAAATGTTTAAGGATTTGAGAAAGAATTTCATAGTTATCTCTGTTGTATCGAGTATTTAGATGATTAAAAAATAACGTTCAGTGTGGTGTGTGGGGTTACAAAATTCATTTGCAATTAGGACAGGAAGTTTATACGAAAATCGCGCTATGAGGCTCCTTTTTGTTGAATTACATTAACATAGAGCATACCCCATAAACAAGTACACCTCTACCACATTTTAATAAAGAAATCATTTTTTCCAAGTCAGCGATGCCGGAATTTTATTATTTCTAGTGGATCATCCCATAATCACAACAGATATTATAAGGTATTGTTTATTAAGCCTAGAAACTCTCAAACCAAAAATAAAATTTCATTAATATGCATCAGAAGTGTAATCATTTTTAGACTTCTATTTAATTAATTCTTGGTGAGAAAATTTAAATGCACAAGCGCAATAAATGATAACTAACAATATCTACTTTAACTGCGTAATGTCTCATTAGACATAATAAAATCCTAATATCTTTAATTTAAAAGAAAATAAAGTCATTACAACACTCTACCTAATTTAAACTCTATCATAAAATAAAATGTGTTGCTGAAATGCATTATCTTTAAAAGATAATACATTTCTTACATATATTTATGCCATTTAAAATAATTGTACGTGTGTATATACTATATCCTCCATACCCTCTGTAACCCACCAAAATTGCAGACTTATAAAGTTCATCCATCTTTTCACAGGTTTTGTTTTAATTCGACTCGATGTCTACCTTTCTTCTTTTATAATGGAGCTAGGTCTGGAAAGAAGAGTTTTCTTTCCTCTAAACTAGTTGCCTTAAAAAGGCTACAAAGCCTAATTTGCCCTACAATTTGACCCAAATTAAAGTGAGAGGGAAGCTGGAAGGGGAAGCACAAATGCCTTGGGAAACACAAAAAGTCTCGTCCAGAATTTGATCTCGGCTTGTCCTGTTCATATTCAACGATGACAAGCACTACGCCACATAGGCCTCCACTTTCCTTAATTATATACATAAAAGAAGCAGGGTATTTAGCAGCCTTCTGAAAAAGGAAAGCCTGGCACAAGGTTGAGTTCAATCTGACGACCCTGTACATAAGCCTCGTAATAAAAAAATTTCAGCTCTATCGGGATTTCTTTTTGGGCATCATAAACTGATCATAATCCACCCACACACCTGTTTTCTTGCCCACTTGGTCATCGAGGTTTAAAATACGTTGACTGTATCTCCTCCTGAGGGATAAGAGCTCCCATAAGAGTAATGCTCTGGATATTTAACTAAACTCTATCTAGTAGAGAGGCTTTAATGTAACCCTTTATTGCCATTACTCCCAGGTCTACTCTGGCCCGAAATGGTTGTAACTGGTAGTGTCCCATCTATGGGACAAATAAACATCTTTGAAAAATATTCCTTTTAAGAATACTTGATATTATATAACCGTGTGCAAGTTAAAAAAAGAAAAGAAAAGAAAGAAAACACTCTTAAGTATGTTTCTTAAAAGTGCTTTTCTTTTTTTTTTTACACAAAATATAAATGTGTCTATTCACCCAACCTCTTCAGACAGGATACGACGCAAGGTCAATTTTTAAGCGTCTAATCAGAGTTTTTGTTTTCCTTGACCGGTTGCCGAGGCTAAAGAACCGAATCTGCCCTACTATTTACCAACAACTGAGTACAATCTCAAGGCATATAATACCACATGCGGCTAAATTCAATTAATCGAACAATATTTTAATGCAATTAGGAATATGGATTAGGAAGATTTCAAGGTTCTACAACCCCACTAGAAGCTGAGTGAGATAATTAATCCAGGTGAGCGTTGGGGATTATCCTCTGCGTCAAAGAAAGGCGCGTTTCCTAGAAAGTGACGATAATCAAGACGCCAATTGTGCTTCTTAATCTCACTAATCCGTCTTTCTAATTCTAGTCATCAACTAGAGGTACCATTAATCTTTAGCTGCACGAGGAATTCTTCGACAAGTGATTTTTCATGGCATCAGTCTTTGTAACAAGAAGTAACCACGTCCGTCTAACCACATCGAAGAAAACGGAATTGAAGTGCCTCTATTTTCAGTCCGTGGTTGTAGATCTGAGAGTAAATCGGCAACTACTAATTACCAGTGAAAAGTCCGTCTGGTTGTTTTGATTTCAAATTCCACTCACAAGTTCATGTTCAGACGTTCTTTAAATCATGAAGGCTTCAGATTTATAGACCTTGTTTGTTTTGTCATTTTTATTTTCATTATCATTTTTCACCACTCTGTTGGCGGAAGAGTACCTTTTAAGGTTAAGTTACGCTCCTATTAATGCCATTCAATTTTGGAATTCAATTTTATCGTAAATATTCACTGGTTTCTTTTATTTGTTTAGCGGTTGAAGCAAGCTGTAGATATTTTCCCAAAGAATTCATTACCTTATCAACGAGGCCAGTTGAGGCTATAGAATACGCTGACTGTATCACTATGGAGGGGTAAGAATTCCGCCCATGCTCCAACGTGGTGACCTGTTGTTTGTTGGTGGCGACTCGTAATGCTTGTGAAATTGATCCTGGTGGCTGAGCAGTCAGAGACCCATTAACTGTAGAGTCACGTGACGTGACGTGCAACCCTTAATGGGCTAGACAGGCGGTTGGAGTGGGTCGATCCGATCAATCGGTTGCACATTTTAAGGCCTAACACCTTTGATTCTCCCGATCGTATTCTTTAAATTTCTCTTGTGGCAAACATGTATCCAGTTCTATTTTATCTCAAAGATGCAAGAAGGCAGTATTTGAGGTTATTCCTGCTGAGATAGCAATAGTTGAAAACATTTAACCCTCTGCCAACAAATGAGTTCTTGCACATTTAAAAAATAATGTTACATACAAACTATTAGCGTTCAAATCATATATGATATATATGATATATATGACTTGGCATTAAATAACCGACAAGGGTTGATATGCCATTCAACCAAATAAGCTAACTTAAATTAACTTTAGAATACAGTATCTGTATCCGTTGCAGAGGGATAAGCCCTCTATATAAAATAGAGCTATCCTGAGTATGCCATTAAATTACTTCTGATGGTCAGGTTCCAGAGCTTGAGATCTGTGGAGTTGGGAGTCACATCTTCATAACTAAAATTCCAACGTCCATTTTAAACCAAAGTAGTAGTAACTGTTATGGCTCCATTGTAAATACATCTGCTGAAAAATTATTCGTATTCGATAGCAAAAGAAAAAAAGAAGACAGATTTTGGTGCCAGAACTGAAGCTTCATCGTCTTTCCTCAACCAAGTTTTTTTTTTACTACAACAAGCAGTAATTAGAGAATTAACAAACTTGGGTATTTTTTTTTACCTTTTTTTTTTTCATATTGCAGTAAATAACCGAGTGATAGATAAGAAACAATTATAATTGCTGAACATTCCGGCTTCATAAAATATTCCTAAAACAAAATAGATTAGATTATTTGAAATACTGGTATTATTTTTTCCAAACATTGCAAAGGAGAATATGAACTAATCTAATATAGAGGAAAAATTCTGTTATTCATTGAGGAAATATTAGAATTAATACTTAATGGCTGCATCTCGAACTTTTTTGAAATACTAAATTCAGACATTGATTTCACTAATTTAAATCAATATTTTTTATCAAGTTGGTTTCAATTTTCTCGAATGGCCGTAAATAGATTTTCTTTGGTGGATGAAGTCTTTTTATGAACCATTTTTTAAAAATTACTCCATGAACTTTCGGCTGGATTTAGATCCAGACTGTTTAATGCCATTGATTTTAAATGCCTTTCCACTCAAAAGTCTATTAGCCCCTTTGTTTCGTGATAAGATGCATTATCCCCCTAAAAATGACTTCATCCTCACCAAACCAATTTTCTGTGCATAGATTGAGACAATTATCCATGATTTTAAGGTGCACAGGTGCATTGATTGTTGGCCCTTTAAAGGATATGCAACCAAATATTGTCAATGATTCGGCAAAAGACAAAAGTTCCACCATAATCGGCCGATGCAGACTCCTGATTCATCACAGAATATCAGTTCAATCCAATTTTTCATACATCATCCTTGTTTTTCTTTAGGCCAATTTAACCCCTTGTTCTTTTGTTTGTGTTGGTTTTCATTTAGCATTTTCTAATGTAAATGTTTTACTCTTCCGATTTCTTAGAGTTCTTTCATGAAGATTGACACTTGTTTTGACTCATTTCTTTTTCTTTTGCTTTTAGTTGTACATATATTTTCAAGTCATATTACTTTAAGCTTTCAATTCTGATGCTTTGATGTATTTTGTGGTCCATCAGACTGTTTTTCTTTTTTTAAACGCCTCATTTCATATATATTTGCACCCAAAAGTCAATCTTCTTAAGCGGAATGATTGAATCACGTTCATTTTTTTGTGTTGTTGTTTCTTGAGAGATTTTTGTTCTCGGTTCTATTAAATAAGAATTTTTAAACAGATTTATTTAAGCCATAGATGGGACCAAACAGTTACTGTCACTCCAGGGCAGTACAACTGAAAGTAATTGCAATGAGGAGCCTCACCATCAGGTACCGGATACCTTTTTTCTTGTTGAGGCGTGTGTTACCGCTTTGCAGAAGATGCATTCAGCTTATTCTGAGCCCCACCGACAGGGTATTTTTTTAGTGAAGTACATCTAATTTGAATTTAGAGTCTTCCTTCCAATTGCCTTATTTTTGGTAAAAGGATTTCAGTGATGTTGATTTTGTTACATGACTAATACTCCATGATATCATTTTTGATGTTCCTCTTGAAATAAATTTCGGCTATCTTTGGCTTAGAAGAAAATCAAAGTCAATTTTCCCCTAACTGGGGGATAGATTCATGCTTTTCAAAAAGACTTGAGTATGGAGGGAAAATTGTTGTAACTTCAAGTCATGATTATCATCAACAGCAGTGGAGATAGAACGGATTCCATTGACTCTCTCTTACCACCCGTCCCTATCGGCAATCGATCTAAGTATCCGCACAGAACTAATGAAGGCAAATCCTTGCAAGTTCATGGACACTGGTGTGTCCATTTTTAGTAGTCCACTAGAGAACGTCGCTGATGAGTTCTTCCTTACTTCCCTAGTAGGGATATGTAAGGTTGGTGGCCGTACAGTTGTTTTTTCGTAGTATGCTGCATCAAGGATTTGCTCAAAACTGCATGTGTACTTCTACTTGTGTACTTGTCATCTAGTATTTTCTGTAAGCTTTTCGTTAGAAAACAGGGGGTGCAACCAGATTATAGCACTTACTCGGTCACAGGTTGGAAGAAATCCTGTTTTATTTTATCGGAGATATAAGATTTTCATATTATTGATAGCTTGTTAATAGTTTTCCATGTTTTTCCAATGTATATCTTGACATAGCTTTTAGTAGATATGATATTTCTACCGAGGTATGTGAACTGGCCTCATAATTTCAGAGGCTTCCGAGTGGAGATTTTAAAACTTTGTTTTATCTGAGTTTGATATCTTAGACTATGCAGCGAGGATTCTACTTAGACGGGAATATTTGCTAGAAGCGCTAGATAATCAGTGTAGTTTGCATCCGTAATGTTTTATGTGAGAATCTCTTGCTTCTTGCTTTTTTAGTGTGAGATCACTTTCATTACATCTTCAAGTAACTATTCTTAATACAAATAATTTCCATTTATATCGAATCAAGTCTAACTATGTTATCCAAATTTTCAAACTTATGTATTTGACTCATGGATGTCACTCTAACTTGTACTATCTCTCCGGGTCAGAGAAAGCATTGAAGGAGTATTCTACACTCTCCAGATCTCCCGAAATGGAGTAATATTGTTTTGCTAACAATTATATATACTAAGTCAAATCTCCTTAAATAATGCTAATAATTTAGTTTTTATATGGCTTGCATTTATTCCTATCAAACACAAAGTTATATGGTTTCAAATATTCTTATCTTATATTAATATTTTGTTCATAATAATGTGGTTTCGACAATTTTCTATTTGGTTGCCCTACTAGATTTTTAAGCACGAGTAGATTAATAAATTTCTCAAACATTTTAATCAGGTAAATATTTTTTACTTATTTGCCTAAGAATCTTTTAAATACGAATGTATTTATAAAATTCATAATCATTTTTATCAGATAAACACTTCATATTTCCAATATCTTTTAAAGGAAATATATTTTGGAATAATTTTAAGAATTGCCACAAACAATTATTTGACCAAGACATGGGGCCCCTAACAGTTACTCTCGCTCTTGGTCTGAGCAACGAAGGAGTGACTCCACACTCTTCTGAGATCCAAAATTGGATCCACTTCAACGAGTTTTGTTTAGTGACATACACTGGAGAGAAACTATGAGATGAATTTTTAAACATTTCATTGGTTTTAAAAGCTTTTATATTCCTTCAGCAATGACGTCATCATGAAATGAAGAAGTTTCAAGAAGTTGCAATTCTGCTGAGAAAACTACTTACATAATTCATGAAGAATTCCGAGTCATTACGCTGTCTCGTAGGATAAATGAAAACAAAAAATATACGTTTAAATGCAAGTATATTAATCCACCTTTCACACACACACACACACACACACACACACACACACACACACACACACACACACACACACACACACAAACACACATACACACACATATATATATATATATATATATATATATATATATATGTGTGTGTGTGTGTGTTTGTGTGTAAATAAATATATGCGTGTATGAATGTTTTATCGAACACCAAACACGGAGACAGACCCTCATTAAGATAAGTCCTACTTAACGACTTTAATTCACGAATTAAAATAATCGATAATGGTTGATTCCATTAACGTCTTCCATAAGTAAAAATCGGCAGACTTATTGTCGCTGTTGAGTGACCAGTTGACGGGATAGAGTATTGAATTAACCTTTGTAATTATTCTCAATTTGTGAGTTATTTTCACCTTGCAATAACCCGTGGTCATCGATGAAGTCCAAATAATAGGAAGACTCCTCAGCTCAACAGGACTCTCCTCAGAATTCTAGCAGATCTCAAAAGTGCTGAGGCCTGAATGGAATCCATAGAAAAAAGTTGTGAACTATATATGAGCACATGCAAAAATAAATGATTAAATCATTAAATTTAAACACGTGAAACCAATCCTGTGTCATTTGTATAAAAATAAATGTCTTTTGATTACTCCCGAAAGCTAAAACCAGCTGGGTTTAATATATATATATATATATATATATATATATATATGTATATATATATATATATATATATATATATATATATATATATATATATATATATAAGATAAGATAAGATAAGATAAGATAGTGTTGACATAAAATCAACGGCGGTTGGTGAATGTCAGTATCTTAGCTATGCGATCATCGGACTCTATGTTGACTATATTTCTTGACTATCCTGACTTAGATATATATACTCTATCACTGAAATTGAGTACTCTTAATGAATATTACGAAGTATATATATATATATATATATATGTAGAAGATGAACAAAATTTTTCATACAATCTGAAATAGTTCCTTTATATTTATTTTAAAAATGTTTTCAACTAATTTCGAAGTAATGGCATCGTCAAGAGAATGGTTTTCATTTGTTATGAAGTTTTTAAAAAAACTTTTCAAAGGAGTTGATATGCAATATGGGAAGCTTCAAAAAATACATTGATGTGACTTCAAATTTGTTTACCCTATTTCAAAAAACCACCACTCATTTTTATGTTAAATCTTTTAGGAGTCAGATTTTTAAACGTTCATCTTTATACACACACACACACACACACACACACACACACACACACACACACACACACACACACACACACACACACACACATATATATATATATATATATATATATATATATATATATTCATTAACCAGGCTCACACTCCTATCGTCAACTAATTTAATAAGGGAAATCATTGGAAGCTACAATATAGTAAATAATGACGTAATCCACAA
>OY757940.1:21480773-21578273 GCA_963585895.1 Sepioteuthis lessoniana | reverse complement strand
ATTTTTTAAAAATGAATTTCCCATCTAGCGTTTTCTGCGTGTGGTTAAATTCCTAGTGATGTAACCATAAATTAGTACAGATATGGCTACAACTTGGAACAATTTCCGTTTTGATTCATCGGAGAAATCATATTTCCATGTAGTTGATAACCAATCAATAGCAGTCCTTGCTCTACCAACGCGTATGTTGATATCTCTTTCAGTAGATGAGATTTTTTGTGGAACATTATGCAATCAAAATTTACTGCCAAACTCTGCAGCATTGAAAACAAAATTACATAAGTCTTGTAATTTATTTAATAACTGTCCGTCTCTTTGAGGCTTCGCCATTTTTGGCTTGATTAAAACCAAATTTTCTGAAAATTTTAGAATAATCCATGTAGATATTTTTTAAAAGTATTTGGTTCTTCGCTATCCAAAATGAACCTACTTCTTAACCAATAAAACTAAATAATCACAGGATAACCATGATTTGCAGAGTAATAAATCAAATAAGATGTTTGACATTTAGAGAGAACGGACGTAATTTTCAAAGGCCGAAGAAAACGAAGAGTGTAACAATGTAAGCGAGTGGTCATAATGTGCAAATAGATAAGCCATTTTTATAGGCCAGCAGTTGAAAGAGAGACAAGCTGAAAAAAAAAAAATTAAAATATTGTCTGATAAGCCATGTATAATAAGATATGTTTTATCTAACACACCGGACTGAAAACAGTAATTACCCAAAAGTTGTTGGAATCATCAGACTCGATTGGTCAATTGGTCATGGGGGGTGTCGGACAGGTGATACCGTAGATGCAAAGTGAGATTGGGATTTGGTATTCTGTGAACCCCAATAATTTTTTTTTCATTATCTATAAGTTGGCTGGGAACAAATAGGAGATAAAGTGGTCACGTGGACGGAGAGTAATTGAACCATTCAAAGATGCGAGAAGAGCAGGTTCCGATTTGAACGAAGAATCTTCTACACACCTTTATTCGTTTCCATATACCTACATGGCTTCAGAAACTGAATGGAAAGAATAACACAATAGAAGGTCCGACAGTTGAGGTGAGTTGGATTTTTGTGTTTCTATTGCCCCATCAGATGATTATCCATCACCGATAGAGGAGATATGATAAACTGAAGTTTGTAATAGATACAAGTTGTTTCTTATATTCAATAGCATACGCACACATACACACATACACACACACACACACACACACACATATATATATATATATATATATATATATATATATATATATACATGTTGCAACACCCCTCCAAGAAGACACCTGTGCGGCCAACATCAGTATTCTTATCCCTTACCAATGTATCTTGGTAATAAAATCAAAAATAACATTATAAACGAATACACACAATTTATGAACAATAATATCCTTCTAAGTCTTCCTACCTAATATGGAAAAATTTGCGCGTAGTGATTATCATCATCATCATGAAGATGTATTGACAGCATGGATCCCTATTACGCTATCTCGCTATCCGTGCTTATCGCTTGTTATCATTTATTAAGTCCTCTAGTCATCATCCAATGTCTGCCCAGAGCTGATGAATGTAATTTTTGCTGATTGGCCAACAGTGGTGTGCCCATGTGTAGGAGTCCATATCAGAACGCCACTTGTGAGTTCATTCTTACTTTAGCAGCAGTACCCAGAATATCTTCTTTGTCTTTCTTGGACATATTTGTGAGATGGTAAGTGGCCCAAGAGTTCTTGATTTACAGGGTGCTACTTTCAGGATTGTTTAAAACAGCACAAAAACATGGGATGCAGCATGTTCAATGTGAAGCATGGCGCAAGAATCTAAAAGCGGGTCAATTATATTGTTCACCTGATAGTAAGAAAAAATACTCATCGAAAGATGACAATAAAATTTCTATATTCTTATCTAATACTAACTGCACACTGTTTTATATGCTTTTAAATATTCTATCGATGTAACAAAATAGGTTCAGCTTATCATTAGCTAAAAAATTGTAAACCTTTAACGTCTTAGTGACTGCCAAAACATCAGCAATAACATACTCGTGATTTAAGACAAGCGTTGTTTATCAATTCATATTCCGATTCGAAGACGAAATGTTAACTTTTCTATGGGAATTCCTTCATAATATTATTATTTCAAAATCTGCTCCTGTTCATCATCTCTGTCAGATATTACTGGAATCTTCCCCAGTTGGTCTCCGTAATATTAGCTCTGCTTTTTTAATAAAGATACTCCCATAGAAATATTATCATTTTTAATAATCTGTTGGAGATTCCCATCATGTGTTGACAGGTATGGTGAATAGGTGGAGACTGAAATTATATCATAAAGGTACTCCCCCAGCATATTTAATAGTAAGTAGAAAAAGTCATTGTACGTATATTGGGCACAAAATAACAGCCGTTTCCTATAGATTAAGCTGCCATCTAAGTTGAAAGTGCAACCCAGCAACAGACTGCTGTGAAACATAACCCTTCTCATACACCCATTAGATACTTGCAAAAAAAGAAAAGAAAATCTCAATAAAATAAATTGCAGAAAAGTCAGTAAAGCTGTATTTGTTTAGACAAAACAACAGATAATCAATAAAATATCTTACGACTTAATTCTTACGTTTTAAAAGCGACTTTAACACTTGCAAAAGAAATGTCACTGACATACAACATTATGTTACGAACGCAATTTATTTCTTCCACTTTTTCACACATCAGCGTGAACAGCTAAAAGAAGAGAAAAATTATTTTAGTAACACTAGCCTTAAAAAAGAAAGCGGAGATTCTCTGGGAAAAGGCGCGTTTTAGATATGGTGAAAAGGAGCAAGTCGATGAGATTTTTGATGGAAGAAACGGTTGTACAAAAAGAGAGGATTTAATACTCGAGGAAATGCTTTCTTTTTTTTTGTATATAATTGAATTTTTATGGCATTCTGTCTTTTTTGTTTATTTGTTTCAAGTAACTCTTTTGTATAGTCGAATTGGGTTCATCTACTGGTTGAATAAAGATGTATTTTTCCCTTTCTGTTCTTAAGCTTTATTTATGTGGATGAAGGAAGAAGAAATGGATCCATACTTTTCCCATAGCGTTAGCGTGAAGTAAAACGCAAACAGCTTTGTTGGTTCACTGATTCCATTTCCCATGACGATAGCTGTTACTATGAGAACTACTGAGATACGAGTGATTGTAAATTAACTTCCAGCCTGCGCCACTGTCGGTTCTTTTGGCACCCCAAGCGTAATTGCTTTGTGGTGAATCCTTCCTAAAAAAAACTTTATTGTGTATTAGTGAAAGAATATTGGACCACTGTCTCGGTGAAAAAAGGAACGGGGGCATCGAAATAAATCTTTAAAATTTCGAGAATGCATCTCTATATTGTATTACCTTACTAATAAACTGTGTTTCCTATTTTGTTACCTGTGTTTGCTTTATTTTTATATTCATGCTACCATCAGCCTTTGAACAGTCGGACTAAAGTCACTCACTTATTGAATAAAGACAAGGAAATTTCTTTCCTTTCAGTTATTAAGACCTATTTATCTGATCTCCATGTTATTTTTATTATTGTTGTTGCTTGTCGTTGCTCTTAATTTTTCCCGCCCAGTTTTTGTAATTTCAAATTTCGGCCATTGTTTGAATTAGCGCAGAGTTTGGTAAGTCAGCCGTGTGGCATTGAAAGGCGACTTTGAAAAAGGAACGATTTGTAACGAAAATATAGTTAAACATTTCTACGAATGATTATTGCGTTTATGAAATGGCAATTATTTTGCAGGTTTGTAATGCCATTGATGTTCCAAGAACCAGGAATCTAAAAATAAATTTAAAAAAATAAGGAGAAAATTTAAAAAAAAATGTAATCCGCTATAAGACTGCAAGGAAATAAAAGGTCTACGCAAATATCTAATTGATTACTGAAAATACTAAGAGAGATGGGACCTGCCTTATTGGTAAGTAACAGCTATATATAAGATAACACAATATATAGCATATAATCTGAAGGTGTAATTATACAACAGATATTGAATCGGTGCCATGTGAAATAAGTGTATCCACATGATACGTGGGGTGGGGGAGTCATAACACAATGAGATTTGCGGAGGTTATTAAAACAAGATAAAAAAAAAATCGACGACACAAGAAAAGGAAACAAAGAGACAAAGATTCAAAGTAAAAAAAGTCACAATTATTTTAAGAAAAGATGGAAAAGATGAAGGAAAGAAAAATGTAATGTTGGTTAGTTAGGTTTTAAAGGCTATCTACATTTGCGGTTTATTTAATGACAAATCTTATATATATATATATATATATATATATATATATATATATATATATATATATATATATATATATATATATATATATATATATATATACAAGATTTGTCATTGACCTTGTGTCAAGCCCTGTCTTATGGGAGACAGTGGCAAGAAAAAAGTCGAGGTGCCCGTCGTAGGAAATGGACACGGCGATACGAGTTCAAAACCTGGACGAGACTGATTGCATTTCACATAGCACTAATACCCTTAGGAAAGGTATGAATACAATTATTCTCCCTCCAGCGTTGGGTAAATAGTAGGGCAGACTAGGTTCTTCAGCCTTTGTGAGGCAACTAGTCTAAGAGAAGGAAAACTCTGAATTCAAACCTGCTAAACTCCGCTTAAAAATTGACCGTCATATCCTGCTCGGGCGGAGGGGTTGTAATATATATATATATATATATATATATATATATATATATGTGTGTGTGTGTGTGTGTGTGTGTGTGTGTGTGTATAATTTATAAACAAATAGTTTGTAGGCATCTTTTTAAACGAGATAGAGCTCATTTGTTTGTTCACAATTGAATGATTTCAAGTATAAAAAGAAAGATTGAATATTTCTATTTTACTCATATATGGAGCTCTAAAAAGTACTATGACTGTGTCAGAGTAGACCTGGGAGTAATTGTAATGAAAAAGTACTCCACATTCCCTAAAGCTCTTGGACTGGCGCCTCACCATCAGATATAATTTAATGTCATATCCTGGGTTATTTGAGAAAAGTTTTTTGGGTTACTGATGCAGTGGACTGTTTCCAGTGTGTCGATTTTCATGGGCGCAAAGATGCAAGATGTTCAAATAACGAAGTTGACCTAAGTTTTAAAATTGGATGGACAAAGAACAGATTGAAATTAGATGTTGTAAAATGATCAGATATCTTAGCGTGCGAAGTTGTTTGTTAAGAAAATTGTAAATCGGTTTTGTCTGAGCAATGGGGTCTATCAATAGAAACAAGTTTACTTTAGTTTTTTACAACTGAAATAGGACACAAAATATGGGAGGAAAGGTGTATTCTTGATAATTGATCAGGTAATAAATGTCGGTTTGTGGAGTGTGTGGTGGAAATAGTTAGGGACAGTCACGTGGAATATAGTTAAAAAGATTATAGAAAAAAGAAAATGTATGAAATAAATAAATAAACGTCAATCGTTCATTGGTTAGAATGTTTCGGCACAGGGTTTTGGTTATTTTGAAATTTTGGTATTTATTTTGTATAATTAATACATCGTTTTATGCATAGTTTTTTTTATTTTAATTTTTTTTGTACGTTGTGGAGTTCCGTCGAGCAAAATAAATGAAATTTCAGGTTATGAGGTCGTTTAGTGAAGAACAAGGATCCAGACAAAGGATTGCTTTAGAATGACCGGAGTCACTTAGATTGTGGCGAAAAATTGTCTAGTAATTCTTGTGATGCTTCCGAAAGAATACCGATGGCCCTGTGAAATTTTTGTAAATTTTGTAATTTCGTTGATGTGAACGGGCAAAGATGGATATGTTGAATTAATTATAGCGATAATCAAGAAAAATATAAATTGTAGCGTCTAAATTGGCAAAAGCGTTAAAAAGAAATTCATAATATGATAATTATGAACATGAAAATGATTCTGGTTGGAATGTTACATCATAGAATGGTGAGATCTATTATTGACATATAGCGTAGCATTGAAATTAAATCCTGAATCGTTAAACACCTGGAAAAGCACACTTGGTTAACTTGTATGATTGACGACGATTGAAAGCGACGTCAGTTTGAGACTACGGCTCTCATTAGATGGTTTCAAATCAGGTGACCAAATTGGTTCTATCCTGGCAGAAAAGAATTCGGAACAACGGGAGATGAAAACGAAAGTCAACGCACAAAAACAAAGATGGTAAGACGAAAGAGTCAGCAGAATGACACGAGGAAAGCGAGCTGCTCGGTCGTAGACATAGATCTTTTGAGACTTAGGACAGAATATGGCACAAGGAATCCTTAAAATGAATATTTTAATTCGATTTTATAATATGTTCCAATTTACTTTGATATACAAACAGATCACACGAAAAAACTTGTTAATTTGCAAGACGTAAAGAACTTATCAATTACCCGATTTTGCAAAGTTAAAATCAAAGAAAGAGAGACGGATACTTAGATTTTTCCACTGAGCTAGAGAAGCTGTGGAAGATGACAAAGATTGTAATATATATTTGTGCTCTTTGAACAGTTCTCAAAAAATTAAAAAGAGACAAGGAGAACATGAGATCAGAGGAAGAAGCGATACTACGCAGGCCACAGCACTGCTAGGATCAGTCAGAATATCAGAAAAGTCCTGATGAGATTGGAAGACTTGCTGTCGGTCAATTTATAATGAAAACTCGCCAGTTAAATCTGGGGTGAAAAATCCGCCAGGAGTAAAATAATAATAATATTTATAATAATTTGTTTGTGAGCAATTATTTGATTTCGGATAATAAAGATTAATGGACCTGGGAGTAATTCTAATAAAGAAGCATACACCATTTTACAATATAAATATTATATATATATATATATATATATATATATGTGTGTGTGTGTGTGTGTGTGTGTGTGTGTGTGTGTGTGTGTGTGTGTGTGTGTGTGTGTAAAGCGAGGAGTTATCCCCACTATAAGCAGAAGTCTTTGTAATTAGTAGACCAGTTCATAAACCCCAGTAATAATATTACATCTACTGAAAGCGATGTCAACATACGCATAGGAAAGGCGTAGCGAGAGTCTGTAAAGTCTATGTTATCGCTACGACTTGATGATATATATATGTGTGTGTATGTATGAGTATGTGTTTGCGTCGAAGAATATTTATAAGAGCAAGCGTGTGTATCCATAGATAGTTTTATATAAATAAGTGTGGTAAAAATTTGATTCGATTGATTATTGATAAAGTTGTTATCAATAGTGAAATCAATATATATATATATATATATATATTGGAACGGAGTATTTATATTATTTTTACGCACGCTTGTATTTCCGTTTGGTCAGATTGATTATCGTTCAAATCAATAATATAATGACCGAGACATTATGATTTGCTATCGTTTAGATGCCATCAAATTAGCTCTCGATTGCGCATGCTCCGTTATATGGCTCAAAATCATTGGTTCAGTTGCTATAATTGCACGTGACTAGCTGTATCCACGGAGATTATCATTATCCACGGAGAGTGATTATTTTGTCAATAATCTCAAACGATGTTTGGTCCACTGTGTCGTTCTCTGCTCCCCCACCCAACAATTTCAGTTCTTCAGTTTTTGTTCGGAGCCAAGCGAGGAGTTTTTCTACCAAAAATGTAACTGCTTTCCAGCCACTCAGCATTAAGATCGCATATCGACGAACCAATCAAAATCAATTTGCTTTTGTTATACACGTGAATATCACATTCGTTATTGCACGCTAAATTTAGCTCTTTTATGAAGGGCCATAAACTACATAAGAAAGGCAGGTTGCTTAACTTTGCTTGGCTTAGTTCTTTTTTAAACAAATGTAAGTAAATAGTGAGCATCAAATTTACTGCAATAAAGAAACATTCTGCTTGAAAAGTAAGGCAAACATCTTTGCAGAACGACATGGCATTTCTGCTTATACAAGGTCGTATATAGAGGACTGATTGATTGATTGGTTGATTGATTTTAACGGCATATCAACTCATCTAAAGTTATTTTGTACCTAGTGATTAGGGAAATGCTTTCATTACAAGTTAATACTTATATTTCTATGCAATTTTTTTTGAAGATTTTTTGCTCGATGTTATGTGATACCAAGTATTCTTATCGAATTGAAATAATTTACTAAGACTTGTATGGTTCTTATAGAACCTGGATAACCCTGAAACATCTATTTGACCTAAAAATGGAACACGAATACTTACCACCACTTCAAGACAGATTAGACCCGGGAGTAACAATAATGAAGGGATGCGCGACACTATTCATATATCCATAACGGGAGCCTGGCCATCAGATGCAGTTTAATGTTATACCCAGGACACCCCATTATATATATATATATATATATATATATATATATATATATATATATATATATATATATTGGCAGCATTTCTTCATTTATAGAAATTTTGTTGACCATAATAGACATTTTCTGTCTATATATTTTCTTGTTGATCCTTTCATATTGCCGTTTTGATTTTATAGTGTTCGGCGGGAATTGATTGATGTATTTTCCATAATTGTTTATATCCCAAGTACTTCCTACCCGACTTTGGGTCATCATCAGAGGAGGATCTATTACAAAAGTGATGTAACTTTTTTTTTTTTTGCATTACTACTACGTAAGAGCGTCCGTACCGTTGTAGTGTATAGTGTTTGCTTTTAAACGTGTTTCTATTAATAGTGTCAGTAGCTAAAGACATTTAAGTACATTAGCACATTCATGCCCAACAAGAGAATTACGAAAAATTCTCACCGACAACACGACAATATTAGAACATCAAAATAACAAACAAAAACTACGGATTCTCGAAGCACTACATATTAAAAACATGCAACCCACACTTGATAGAATTAATTTTCAAACCAGTGCTAATATATATATATATATATATATATATATATATATATATATATATATATATATATGCTTACTACGAGTGATTTAAGGCGTACTCAGCCCTTGCTTAATATGTATCTCATAAATGGGAAGCTTAGTGGTAGATGTCCACGGTAGGAAAAATCAAATAATAGTCTTTTGAAGCGAGTTAGATGCTCGAAAATAATTTGCATTCACTGAATGGATACACAACATCGCCAGATCAATTTTTCATTGCTTCTTTTACAGCAAATCAACACTTTAAAAAAGTATTTTTATAACTTTTGAAAAAACTTTTCTTCTCAAAAATTTTTTATGACGAGGATCAAAACTATCTGAGAACAATGAAAAGATGTCACAATATATATATATATATATATATATATATATATATATATATATATATATATAAGTGGCGTGTCCTGTAAAATACGATGGGTTACACAGGTAACAGCATTATAAGCTTGTCGATTTAATTCAATGGTGACATTGCCATTGTTGCTGAAGTCTTGTGAGGAGATGCATTGGCACCATTTCTTTTCATAATCTAACTAGATAATATACTACGAACGTCAATAGATCTCATGAAAAGAAATGGTTTCAAACTAAAAGAAAAAACAGAGAGAGAGAGAGAGAGAGAGAGAGAGGGGGGTGCGATGGATAAATTACCGTTTAAATTGCACAAAAGTGAAAATAATACTGATCTCACATTTTTACCAAAATTACGGAAAAATATCCAGAAATACTATAGATTAAATTTAGCAAATGAAATTGTCATTGGTTTAAAACATGACCTCCAGAAAACTCCGGAATCTGCTGCAAGCCTTTGCGCGTGTTTTCTTGTTTAAATTGGTAAATGTCGCATTATCCTTGTCTTTGGTGTTGCAAAGAGTTTTTTTGGTTCTTGCTTGACTGCACCCTACACATATTAATCAAGGTGATTAAAGTCTTGAGAGTTAGGCAATCAGATATTAAGGGTGATATGGTCGGAGAAGTTTTTTCACACCGACGCTGATCTCTTGCTTTTGTCACATAGTTGCCAAACGTGCGGGCTTCTAACGGCCACCCTCTTGTTTATTTGAGGAGAGAATTTTATCACAGGGCTGTGTTCCTCACAGACGATTCTCAACTGACTCTAGTTTGCAACACAGAGCATAAAACCTGAGTAAACAAAGTGTATGCGCTGTATTAAGGATTTAAATTTGTGACAATTTTCGCATTGCACCCTGAATATATAATGTTCGGTCGAAATCAACTGATGCAGACAGAAATTAACAAGGAATGAAATTAGCAATGACTAAAACTCAACTTATGGAAGTCAACATTCTTAGACATTTAATGATGTTTTCTGATTGTGAAAGTTACATTTCTAGCTTTTTTTCTATACGAGAATTTTTCTATATCATAACTCTCTTTGGTATTTTTTCTATTTAATAATTCTCTCAAGTATTCTCCACTCAAAAAATTCCTTTTTTTTGCTGGGACCTCTTGTGAGTTTTAGAAGTCTAGTCAAAGTGGAATGAACATATTGGGCGGTAGTCAAATTACTTAACACGCAAAATCAACTGATGGATGTTCACCAATCAGACGTAAGCAAAATATTGCTTTTTTTTCCACTTCAAACTTAGTTTCTTATATGCGCATTAAGTCTCGCCACTTCACGTGGGCTTATCACGTTCTCTTCTTGCGTACTTTCCTTTTTCTGGCTTCCGCTTGTCGGTAGCAGAGAGAGAGAGCACACCTGTTTCTTTGCGGTAAGATTACTTGTGGCATTACTACTACACTGCCTCCTGATCCTATGATCACACATGAAACATTCGGTAGGTGGTCGTTTGCGCCGTGTGCTTCTTCGTGGTAGTACGATTATTGGGTCTTCATTAGAAGTGTTATTGGAAGAGGCATCACCTGCATTTGTGCTGGGTGCCTTTTCACACGGTCTCTCTCTAATACTTATGCTGCCAACACCATGGCTTAGAAGGCACTTCCTGCCTGCTGTCAGAATTGCGGTAATTTTCCGTACTTCGGGTCAACATAACATTCCACTAACAACGGATGAGGAGCAGCCGGAATTCACCAACGCTATCTGATCCATTCCATTGATTTTCACTTTCTTCTATTTTATGTGGGGAGATAGTAGTGTTGACCTCTTGCCCTTGCCTGGTTTACTGGACACCTCGATACAACATGTGCTTGTTGCTGGCACTGATAACAGTGTATCTCCCGGGCTGCTGGCAAAATGATTGGGACCTCCACACTTGTAGCTCTGCACTGCGACTGTGTTCTATTTATCGGTGTTGGGTGTGGGCCCACAGTCACACGAGGAATAACCCGGCGTCACCCAACCGACGTAGCAACAGGCTCATCGACCGGTACTTCCTCCGTCATGAGAGCTCGAGCCCTGGCAAGAATCTGTACTCCATCCTCGAGGACCCATGCAATTGTCGTCTAACCGGACCAGGGAGTCCTGACACGAAAGCGCAACTGAGCCATCGGTCAGAGGTGTCTTCTTCGATTAGACGTGCCAGGTCCTGTAGGTCACCCAAATATTCGTCCACAGTTTCTCTGGGGCGTAAACGGCGCGAGACATGGGTCAGATTCAACAAAAGGGTCCAACGCAAAAGCCACGAGGAGGGCTTGTTTTACCTGCTCTAAATCCTCTCTCTGGTAGCGGGTTAACCGTCGGTATACTGACAAGGCTCCGACTCTCAGCCTGAGTGGTAGAACACGTTCGACGTTTTCAACACCACACATTTCGCACACCAGCTCCACCTGTTCCAACCATTCGGACACTGTGTGGTCGGATGAGACGCCATGAAATTCGGAAATCTGCTGAATGTCAAACGCTTTGCCTGCCACTTACGTCTGGTTACTCGTAAGCCGAAATAGCTTCTTCTGGGTTTTAGAAGTCTAGTCGAAGTGGAATCAAGGAAGGGCGGTAGTCAAATTATTTAACACGCAAAATGAACGGATGGATGTTCATCAATAAGACATGAGCAAAATACTGCTTTTTTCCAACTCAAACTTAGTTTCTTATATGCGCATTAAGTCTCGCGACATCACGTGGGCTTATCACGTTCTCCTCCATAAAACAAGTCATACCTCTTGCGTCTTTTCCTTTTTCTGGCTTCCGCGTGTCGGTAGCAGTGAGAATACACCTTCTGTTTCTTCGAGGTAAGATTGTAGCATTACTTCTATTGGACCATTAAGAATTGGTCGATTGGGATCCAAATAAAATTCATAATTTGATAACTATTTTAAATAAGAATGTTAATTCGCCTTTTAAATCTTCATCGATTCAAAACAAAATTTTCGAACGATAGAAAAAATAATTTTTTTTTATTCAAGATTTAATTCTAATCGAAGACATTTTTTCCAAGAAATTTTAGTATTACAAGCTCACAATTCATAATAAAATGCATGTCTTATTGTGTGGTTTGAAATAAAATTTGGTTCTTCTTGCATGATGTCCTTACTAAGTAATTAGAATAAATACTGTTTGCTGTTAATATCACAGCGCCGTATCACACACACACACACACACACACACACACACACACACACACACATATATATATATATATATATATATATATATATATATATATATATATATATATATATATATATATATATATATTCTGCAACCATTGAATTTTTACATGCTTTTGTTTATAGCTCTTGTTTTTCAGGTTGTTCAGCCATGGGCACGAAGGAACGAACTATGAACACGGAATAACTCAAATGGTGAGCTGAAATGTGACAATCCACAATCCAAAATAGATCATGCCCTTTCATCATCTGGACGGGAACGACTGAAGGTGTCGAACCTCCCAAATCAAACAACAGAGATTAAAAACAGATTCAACCTTCTTGAATGAATGGAGACAGCGGAGCCAAATAGTACCAGAAATAAAACAAAGAAAAATAACCCCAATCAATCACAATAAATTCCAACAATTCAAACAAAACACCTGCATACAGTGGAACTGTAGAGGAATCTGGGCTAATAACAAGGAACTACAATACATTTTGACCTACCACAACTCTAAAAAATTTGCCTCCAAGAATCAAATATTATTAATTTCAGACATTACCAACTATACAACCAAATTAGGAAAGACGGAGGTGTCACGTTCCTAGTTGATAAAGACATACCTCAACACTAAATCCACATAGACACCGAACTCCAAGCGATCGTTGTCAAAGCAACTCTAAATAAGCCAATAAACATCTACACCCTTTACATACCTCCACATGACCCTATAAGCGACAGCAAAATAAACGAATTGATAGAAATAATACCTAAACCCAACTTATTGCTTGGTGACTTAAACAACCACAGCATTGTACGGAGGTGCCAGAAAGCAACAAAAAAGGCAAAGATCTTGAGAAAGTGATCAATAATAATAATAATAATAATAATAATAATAATAACAATAATAATAACTTCTGCATTTTAAATAACAAATCAAATACCTACCTTAACCCATTCACAGGCTCTTATTCAGCCATTGATCGAACCTTATACGATCCCGTAAGCTATATGGACTACGAGGGAAATCCATAATGATCTCTGTGCCAGCGGTCACTTCCCTATCATACTTGAATGTTTATAACCTCGCCATAAGGATAGACTCCCTCATTGGAAAATAAACAAAACAAACTGGGAAGTCTTCTAAACCCTCCGCAAATAAAATATTACAAGACCCTAACATCATAAACCAAAAGAAAAAAAAATACTTCACCAAAACTCTAATCTCAATAGCAAACGAAACTCAAGCAAAATCTTCACCCTTAAACAAACACAACACTCCCTGGTTTAACGATGACTACAGAACAGCTACCCCCCTATGTAAATCAGCCTTACGAAAATTTAAGAACCCACTAAACCCACTAAACGCTTTCAAACTCCTCAGGGCAAAACACGAAAAATCATAAAGGAAGCTTAGAAGAAAAGTTGGCAAAACTATGTCAACCAACTTGCTCCTCTACCAGAACAAGCACTATCTAGAGGATGATTTAGAAATTCTCCCGAAAACCCCAACGAACCACTCTCAAACACCTCATGAAAAGAATAACTTAAGCAACTACCGAGAAAGGCATTGCAGTAACACTAGCTAAGACCTTTTCAACAAATTCTTCTTTCAATAACTTAAATCCACAATTCCTCACTTTCAAAACAAACTCAACTTCATATCCAATAATTCTGAAAAATTCAACCAACCCTTTACACCAGTTGAACTAAAAGAAGCTATCCAAACATCACAAAACACAGCAGTCGGTCCTAATGAAATTCATTATGGCTTTTCTTGAACACCTACCAAAAAGTTCACTGGACTACCTTCTAACAGTATATAATAATATCTGAATAAATGTTATATTCCTATAATCATGAAAAATAGCAACAATCATCTCTTTACGTAAGCCAGAGAGAGACAGCTCAAATCCAGCTAACTACCGTCTTTGCAAAACTATGGAGTGTATGGTCAACAAAAGACTGGTCTGGTTTCTCGAATCCAACAATTAATTTTCAATGTAGATTCAGAGAGCGGGTATCTACAATGGATCACGTGGTCAAATTGTAAACCTCCATAAGTGAGGTCAATATCCGAAAACACCACCTAAAAGGAGTCTTCTTAGATCTGGAGAAGGTTATGAGACCACCTGGAATTTCAGAATAATGAAACAATAACATAGCTAGGCGCCGCGAAGCAGATTGCTCATCTTCATAAAGAGTCCAAGTCGGATCAACCTTTGCTAATCTCCACAAGCAAGAAAAGGGAGTCCCTCAAGGAAGTATTCTGTCATTGACACTATTGACTATATTTAGAACCATTTAACTGTGTGAAACTTACTATGCCATTTTTATCTATAGATATGCCCATTAGATCGAGGCCCATTAAATACCCTAACAACTCAGATGTGAAATACTGGTTCTCCGATACTACACAAAACTCAAATCTTGTCCATCCAACTCAACTTATGACTGTACTTTCAACCCTAAATATTTTGAATTAAAGGAAAAATCAAAAATCGGAAATGTCAAATAGTGGATCAGTCTCTTGCACATAAGACCTTTATTTAATCTTGTCTTTTTGGTCTTTTTGGTCGTCCTCTTGATCTTCCGTTGGAAAAATCGTTAAATATCTTCAAGCGGATTACTGAATCATCCCTTTTTAGTACAGACTAGAGGTCTATATAAGTCTTCTGTGTACTCAGTGTTGGTTGCAACCTAATTTAAAACTTACTGCATAGGATTACGTCACATTTTTCTTCTTCTAGATATAAGGTCTTATAAATTTAACTAATAGATTTGTATGCATAGCAAATATAATACTTGACAGTTAAACTAATGATCCAAATTTTATCATAAATATTAGAATTTAATAATTCATTTTGGAGTTGAAACGCAACATCCATTTACTTAACTCTCAATTAGATTCAACGATCGTCTTCAATTAAAACTTGTTTTCGGTAATAAACTCTGCTAACATAACTTGCTTTGGTGGGTTTCATGGCATATCATCCTTTGTAGCATGTTTAATGTCAAAGTCTGATCATGCATATATCAAATGTATATTTTGTAAATGAATATTTTGAAGATAACATTTCTAAGTGAACCTGAACTCATTAGTTTGCACACAGTTAAATTTTTCCAAGTATTGCTATGTGACCATAACTATTCAATTTAACATCAGTCATTTGTTTGCACACAGATTTATTGCTAAAACCTTCGTCAAATAGTTCTATTTGACCCATAAATGGGACCCTAACAGGTACTACCACTCCAGGTCAGAGGGAACCTGGGAGTAATCGTAGTAAAGAAGTACTCCATATTCCGCAGAACTCCAGGATTGGTGCCTAACCAGTTAGTTTAGTGATATATCCAGGACATTCATTGAGTGTCTTACCCCTCTGCAGGAATGCAGTCGGTGTATTCTTCTGCCCCATCCGACATGACTGAACGCTAATGAAGTCAACCATTATCACATAAAGAGATTTGGATAACATCCAGTTTTTTAAATCTTTTTTGTTTTTCTTTTCTCTCATTAGTCAACTGTCTCTGTTTTGCCTTCGCTCACAAACAGATGCATAATTCATTATCTTATTATATCAGATACGTCCGTACATGGCCGTGCGTTATGCGAAAACCCTCGTAAGATGATAATATCAAAAACTTTTTGAAACTGTTGTTCTCTATCCTCGTATTTCTATCTTCATAAAGTCTGAAGATTTTACTTAAAGTTAAGGCTATCTCTCTATGTATCTGTGTATCTATCTATGACATTAAATATATATATATATATATATATATATATATATATATATATATATATATATATATATATATATATATATATATATACTTAATACCTGCTCTGCTATAACAGCAATCTTTTTATACAAAAACTTTTCAAATTTACTGTTTTTCTATCACACACACACACATACACACACACACACACACACACACACACATATATATATATATATATATATATATACATAAGAAAAAACCTCACTCTTACAGCATATATATATATATATATATATATATATGATTGTGTGAGTGTGTGTGTACAATATCAAAGAGGAAGAAAGCTTCGCTGAAGGATTCAGAAGTGTGAAAAGAAGTCTTATTCAATCTGTACACCTTAACAACTGCACAAAAGCTAATATGGTCATTATGATTGATAAATGAAATGTATCGCACTCGACCAAAACTAAAAGCACATCGTTCTTGTAATATCGTGACAAAAAATAAAGCTTCGTTACATTACAATTATTGTTATTGCTTCCAAGCCATAAAATTATCGATTATTCATTTTTTTTCCATCTTCCTAATCTTAGACAAGATCGGTTTCAGTGGCATTGTTCTCAGACCCTGAAGACCATTTTCCAGACAGTTTCTTGGCTGGTATTTAGGATACTAAGTTTTGGACTTTCGGAAATTAAATATTTTCTTCTATTCTCTCTTTCTCTAGCATGTTCTTGTGACAGCTATAGACATTAGTATTTCTCAGAATGTCTGCCTATCTATTCATGTATAAAGGCAGTGAAAGCGCTACACACACACACAGAGAGAGAGAGAGAGAGAGAGAGAGAGAGAGAGAGAGAGAGAGAGAGAGAGAGAGAGAGAGAGAATAGCATAGGACCAGAATGAGAGGGAAACTATATATATATATATATATATATATATATATCTTTATGTATAATTCTATTTGAATTACACGTTATTTGCTAAATCCATATGATTGTTTGATAGATTTTAATGACAATGCTAAATTCATATGATTGATAGATTTTAATAATTTTAAGCCAAGTGATTAGGGAATCACGTTCATTGTACGTTCATTTTTACATTTTAAGTAGTTTCTTAAAGGTTTTTTTTTCATACACGGCCCTATCGAATGTGAATAATTTTAATTCGATCTATTTAAACTATAGATAGAATCCGAACTGGTAAAAGTGGATATGGGATTGAAGGAAATGAATGGTTACACACTTCATGTATCCAGAGTGGGAGCCTCACCAACAGATGCAGTTTTGTGTCATATCAAGAACATCATTTTTGCTTGAGGCATCTTCCTTCACTGCAGAATATACACTCAGCATATACAAAGCCCCAACGGCAGAGCAGATTCAATTTAAAACTTGTAATTTATAACTTCAAAAGTAAGTTTGGGTCAGAATGTGGTCAATTACTTTGTAAGTCTCACCAATTACTTTTTGCACTTTTTTCTTTCTCTCTGTTACTACTTTACGGTTTTCTTTCTTTCTTTCTTTGTATTCATTTCTTTTCCAATTTCTTGCAATTATTTATTCATTTATTGAGCATGAGAAAGAAAATGAGAAGCAAACAGCCAAATCCAGGATTTGAACTCAGGTCGCTGAATCTATTTTCGATACGCCACGATCATTTAAAAGTTAAGTCTTCATCAATACTATCACCACAAGAAAACCTAAGAACAGAATATATCACAAATTTTCATCATTAATCATCACCACACATGTCACAAGAGTAAGTCCAAAAAAGGGGGGTTGTTCTGAGTATGACACAAAATGACTTCTGATGGTGAGGTTTCAATTTTTAAGGTCTGGGGAGTGTGGTATCTATCACCCCTTCATTTTCATTACGCTCAAGCCTCTTTTGATCTGAAGAGGTAGTAAGCGGTTAGGGTGCTATATATGGGTCAAATAGATCGGTTTAAAAATTATTCATATTCGAAAGGCCCGCGAGAAAAACTCTTTAGAAAAAACAACGCAAAAATTTAAATAATGACGTGATTCCCTAACCTCTCGGTATTTAATTAACACTTGACTGGCCTTTAATATCCATTAATCAATTTATCATGAAATATTACAATGGAGGAATAAGTCAAATTCTAGTGTTAGTTCACTATAACCACCATCAACAGCTCAAATTTTATGAACGGAGAAGAAAGTCAATTCTTTTCACCACCAGAAATACTACAATGGAGGAATAAGTTAAATTCTAGTGTTAGTTCATTCTCATCTTCAAACTGAAGCATGAAGCTTTGATCGCTTTTGTTATGTATGCTTCCTCGTTGGATGTCTGAGGGAGGAAGTCAAATTATGAATTAATTATTGCCATCAGATTTAACCCTTCACCACCAACACTTCAGTGTGTTTATCTCTTTATATTTTTCATTCCGCTGTTTTTTTGTTTTTGTTTTTTTGTTTGGAAAAGTCTCGTGTAACATTAAAGATAAAATCTTCTGCTTCTATTCACTCTTCATAAGTGACTTTATTTTGGTGAAGAAACAGTGGTCATATAACAAAAGTTTAAAAAACGTGGAAAAATTGGTCATAATGAGAAAAGAAACGAGGAATACATTTAATGAAAGAAAGAAAGCAGGATAATAATGAAGAAGAAAAATAAAAAAAACAGTAAAAGCGAAAGAAAGAAAGAAAGAAATCGGATGAATAGTATGGGAGGGTTATGGAAAGAAAAAGAAAGAAAACAATGGAAAAGAAAGAAAGAAAGAAAACAATGGAAAAGAAAGAAAGAAAGAAAAAAGTGGAAAAAGAAAGAAAGAATAAAAGAAAGAAAAGAAAGATAATAGCGAAAGAGGAAAAAAAGAATATGAAAAATCGGTGAGAAAATAAAGGGGCACTACTGTAGAAGATTCTTTTTAGTTTTAATTGAAGGAATATATGACTGCTTGTCCTTGAAGGATGTATTCATGTGCTACTACTCATACTGACATGTCAAGACACTGACTCACAAGTCATGACTCCATAACTTTTACAGGTTGTGGGTCGAGACGAGATTAGAAATTTGGTTGTGAACAGAATGCGAAGAGGTTTCAGGATCGTCCGTGCCATTATTAACTGTCAATATTATTAAAGACGGTTTCTCGATTCTCTACTACTTACGCCCCCGCTTCACCGACCATCAACAATTGGTATGACATGGGTCATAGACACGGTGGTATACCCAGAAGCAACAGTAATATAGCCGTGGGCTCTACGTGTGGCGTAATGTTTAACGGACTCATCATCATCATCATCATCATCATTACCATCAAGGCATACCGACAGCACAGATTCCTTTGACTCTTTCACTATGCGTCCTTATCAACTATCACATGAAGGTTTATATGTTATTAAACAAGGAAACCAACCTATCGGCTATCAAACTTGGAAAGTGGTTTAGATGGCAACAGTGTCCGCACAGCGATGATGAATGTAAGTATTTGCTTGTCAGCCAACACTTGTATGTTCTTATGTAGAATATCGATTATGATTTGAACCTTACTATACCAGCAGTACCCAGCATGTCTTGCTCATCTTACTTTGATGGTTTTTGAGATGGGAGGTAAGTGGCTCTTCAAACGCTGTTTTTGGGTGCTACTCATTGTTAGCAGCCCATTATTAGTGAGATTGATTCTCATGGCTGTATTATCCTTCTGATCTATTACGAAAATAAGCTAAGGTTACTAATATGGCCGTTGTTGGTCCATTCATATATTTCTTATTTCTCTCTCGCTCTTATATACACGCACATATACCTTCAAATTTCTTTTCTCTTGGATAAATATGATTTTTATACGCTGTTGGTACTCTTAATAATTAAAGCACCGCTAATTCAGCAAAGCAGCCACGAACCCACTCAGTATTTTGCTGGGTAACCACTTGGGGGAAGCATGTAGCTTAATCAATCTGAGCCCTGCGTACCTGACTTGGTAAATGGTTGCGTTCCACTTTTGCCTCAACTTGTCCGTAAACCAACTTCATAATTGTGCCATTCAAATTACCCCTCCCACGCAAAAATATAATGGTTAAGTCTTACAGGTACAACATCTTGTATGAGGTAGTTTCATAGTTTCAGCATAATTATATATAACCGCATTATCATTATAATCATCCTCATCATCAAAGCGTGCCGACAACATAAATTCCTTTGACTCTCTCTCGACATTCGTTCCTATCGGTCATTGCTCTTGGTAAGTCCTCCAGACGTCACCTAGTATCCGCACGGAGCTGATGTCTATTAGTTTTTGCTGGTCATCCAACACTGGAGTACCCGTAGAACTTCACACTTCTTGATTATTTTTCTTGGGTGTTGTGTGAGATGGCCAGTAAATGGCCAGACAATTACTATTTTACAAGATGTTACTTCCGGGATTTGTTCAAAACAACACACTGCATATGTGTAGTTTCCATCTCACTTTTCTCCCAGCATTTCGTTTGAGTCGATGCGGTACAACCATACAGTAGTAATGACACCGGTAGAAGAATCTCATTTTATTTTATCAGAGAAATCAAATTTCCATAACCTGTCAATAGCAGTCCTCGGTTGACCCATGCGTGTATTAACATCACTTTCAGAAGATAAGATATTGCTACCAACTGATCTAGTTTTAGAGGTTTGTAATAATAATAGGTACTTGAAGCTATTGTAGTTTGCATATATATAAATATATAAATGTATATGCATCGAACCCACTCAGTATATATATATATATATATATATATATATATATATATATATATATATATATATATATATAAATTCCGGTTATAACAGCAGTTCATGTTGATATTATGACATTAATGCTATAATTTAGTGAAGAGTGAAGGATTCTAGTTATTATTTCATAGTTATCTCTGTTATGTCAAGGATTTTCGGGTATAAAACGTTCATGATATCTCAAGTGCTGAGAACTGTCATTCTGGTTCAAGTTTAATCGGAATTTATTTTAATCTTTAAATTTGTAGAGTATTGCTATAATGAAAATTAGGACCTGATGTGCTGTTTTGCAGAATCACGATCACACACACACACACACACACACATATATATATATGATTATATATAACTCATTATTACATATATAACTCACGTTTTTTGCTTATGTTTCATCAATGTTTTTAATTGTTTTTCGATTATTCTGTGATCTTGTTTATTTTTTTTTCGCAGTGTTCCCATCAATTAATAACTGTGTTCCCATCAATTAATAACTTGACAAGATTTTCTTCCTTTTTTGAAGTTATATTTTTTTTCTTACAGCATATGTCAATCTTCTTTAGTAATGTCCTCCAACCAAAAGCAAATTTTTTCGCTGGCAAACAATTACAAGTGAGTTTGATTCTCACTGTGTGACCTGTACATCTCGCACCAAATTGCACCAAAAGTGGCTTTAGAACAGATACCGAAGTGTTAAATTCTCCCTGGTTGAACCATACTTTTAGCCTTGTGTCAAACTAAGCTGACCTTTGTAAATAAAATCATAAAACGTTGTGCAATAGTTAACAAAGGTGGCTAACAAAGAATTAACTAGTGGGTTAGATTAACTCTTTGTGACCCATGTTCAGTGCGATTTGTTTTTCTCCAAATGTGCCTTGATGGAAACTAAAGCACTTGGGATTGAACCAATGACCTGTATTTGTTGGTGGCCTGTAGTCCAAGACCCGAAGCTACGTATTCATTGCGTGACCCTTTCTCTGCCGAAACAATTCAGGAAATAAACTGTGTTGGTGTCGTGAGACGCGTCGAATATTTGACCCTTGAATGCAAGCATCAATTAAATACTTTAACCGGCAATGCATCATTTCAACTAACCTATATTTTCGCTGTCGGCAGAAGAAGGTTCCGATTGACGAAAGAGTCGAAGGCGAGTACTCACCAATCATTGTCAGGGCTTCACTCAGTGAAAGTCGGCTTTCGTGGCTTTAGTGCTAATGTGAGAGCCGCTGACACCATTCACTCACAAGTAACAAGAGGTCTACGTAATTTAACTTTGGTCATCTCGTTGTTGACTAATCGTTAGCAAACTTATCCTGCTGATTATTAATACCGAGTTGTATGTTCGATTCTCATTGGGAACCTAATACTGAAAGTTTTGTGCTAGATATTAGCACGGTCTCTTTATCGTGAGGTAATAGTTAGCAGGTTAGTCATGCAGACCAATTCCAACTGAGTAGTGATGGCAGCACGTGGCCTAAAAGTTATCGCTTTAGGAAATAGAATCGGCGAACCGAGTTCAAACCCTGGAAGAACCCATTTGTGCTTCACTTCGCGCATAAATTCTCCCCTAGTTTTGACATGGTTTCAATTAGCTATTTAATTATAATTTGTCCACACAGAGTTAAAATATCATAAGTATTCAGATTTATTACAAAATTTTCAAACAGATCTATTTGACTATTGTAGTGAAGACAACCCAGTGACCTCCCCTGGCGTTTTTTCTCTATAAATACACTACAAACAACAATTACGTGTACCCAGGTAAGTCGTGACTATATATATATATATATATATATATATATATATATATATATATATTAAGTTGGCCGAACCAAAGGCTTCTTTTACAATTGCCCTTACACCAAAGTGTAGGGAAGGGAGCTACAGCTTTCCCTGGATTGCTCCACTTACCTTTGACCCATGCCTTATAATGCAGTATGTTTAACAAGGAGGCATCACGTACCACTTTTTGAGCCTTTGGTATAACTCAACCTGGGATTGAACCCCGGTCTCTCCGACCATTATGCCAATGGGCCGATATATTTATGACTATATATAAGCATGTATCTATGTATGTGTGTAAATATGTATGTCCATATGAATGTACATATGTATGTGTACATATATATATGCATGTATATAGATATGTGTGAATGTATAAAAATGCATGTATGTATATAAATATATCTGCCATCACATAAATGTCAATATATGTACGTGTATATATATATATTCATATATATTCATACATATGTTCATTTATATATACATACATATATATATGAGTATGTGTGTGTGTGTGTGTGTGTGTGTGTGTGTGTTTGTTACGTTTAATGAAAACTCATTATGCTGAAAAAATTCATGTCTTTTCTTTACACTTATCGATAAAACCCTAATACGTACAATGACTCATGCTCATATAAGACCTAAAAGTAACTCATCACCGGATGCAGTTTAGTGTAATACACAAGACCTTTTGCAATTGTATTCTAAGTTTTGTCGACGAATTCTAAAACCCTTCGACAACGCTACTTCAGTTTAAATGTTTATATTGTTTTTGTTTTGATTTTTTATGTCAATCCTAGTTTATTTAGCCGGTTTTGTTTTTGTTTCTTTGTTTAATGGCATATCAACTTTCGTGAGTTATTTAATGCCAAGAAGACATTTCGAAGAACAGAAGTTATCCAAGTTAATCCATAGCTGGGAGCAAATAAAGAGATTCCTAAGAGTAGTGGTCCGAATGAGAACAAAATCATGCGAGTGGAATTTGAAATCACTTACAATGAGGTAGAGACATTACGTCTCGGAAACTTCTCTCTGTTTCAATTCTATCTCAAATATTATCTTACGATTCAGCCAGCTTTTTATGTCGGTTCCTAGCCAATTTTTCAACTGCTGGCAATATGGGATTTTCTGCAATTTATTGATGTTTTCTTTTTTAACTTTCACAGTTTGTTTAAATTTGCATCATGTTTTAGATACAACTAACAGAAACCAGCCAACGTCTTTCGAAACACAATCTCAGCACAAGGCTATAATTATGGGGAACTCAGTGAGAAACAAATTTACGTGTAATAGCCCAGAAAAAGATAGAAAAAAGAAAGAAAGAAAAAAAAAACTTAGTAAAGCTTATATTTGAAACAAGACTACGAATTATGTGACTCCAAATGAGGATTGGACTCACTACTCAGTAGTAATTCATCTATGTGTTGAGATGACGAAAGATTTTAGTGTCTATATATATAGGCAAAAATAGAAAATTTATAACGTTATGATAGATAGATAGATAGATATTTCGGCACGACATACAAATATATATATAATTTTTTTCTTTCTTGTCTCTCATTCATTGTTTAATTTATTTTTTTCTATTCTCACTGTTATTTCTTTCTTCATTTCTTTTTCTCTCTTCCTGGTCCATCTTCTTCTTTGCTTAATTATTTTTCTTTCTGTCTTTCTTTCTTTCTTTCCAATAAATAAATGAATAACGAACTTTCCTGATTGGTCCACCGCCACAATCGACATGGCATCTTTTAATTAAAATATTTAATTTAATTATGCATTTCTTTAACTTTGCAGAGATGTGGTCAGATAAGTTTCACTTTGACGAATTCGGGTCTTTGCGTGCTTACACACGGTGTGAAGCCAGAAATTAGAGGTACGTTTTAACTAACATGCTCTTCAATTTTTAATCCATTAGCAACAGAAAAAAAAGAAAAAAAAAACAAAGAAAAAAGAGAAAAATGTGTTTTATCTTTCGCTATTTGATCTAAAATTCAATGTAGTCGTCATTAACATGTACTTAGTTTTGTCTGATGTTCGTTTGACAGCCATCAATTAAAAATATTTACATGAGAAATTTTAATGTCTCTGATCCAATTTTTGTATGCATTGTACGATGAGACACAAAAATGGCACATTGTAGCGAAATTTTTCACAATATTTTATTAAACTAATACGTTAACACGGTAAAAATAGCACATCGCATGTAGATTTTTCTTACCGCATATCTATCAAATTCCTCTTATGGAATAAAACCTTCCGATCAATTTTGTAACTTAACAAAAGCAACAACAAACACAACCAACGCCACCGCCACCGCCACTGCCGCCATCACCACTACAACAACAATATCCATTACAACAACCACAACAAAAACAACAACAACAATGATAATAATAATAATAATAATTATAAATAAGTCAGTGAAAAAATCGGGAGTCCCCTTAAAACCACGAAGAGACACTTAAAACCTGGGTGGAAAATTCGACTTGAAACGCAGATAAGAATTCGACGTCGACAAGCAAAAATGATAAATAATAAAAAAAAGCTGGAACATGTTGGGAAAATATGGACAAAGCAACACAAGTAAAAATGACAACTCGGGGAAAAAACAGAAATTACTGGCGAAAGAAGGAAGATGAAAAAGATATCGAAACAGGGTTGTTTTACCCTGTTTCGATATCTTTTTCAGGACATTCCAAAACATCGAAAAAAATTCAACCAACATGTTGGGGGGAGAAGGCACGAAGACATACCAACAACCAAGGAAGGGAAGCAAAACAATTTTGGAGCAAGACATATCTTGCGACCCAGAGAACATAACAAAAGACTCGAGTGGATAATCAACATGGGAAAAGAAATACAAGAACTCGAAGGACTAAAGGTGGAAATACACATCGATTTTCTCAGAACACCAGAAAAAACACTAAATTGGAAAACGCCAGGCCAAGATGGCATACATGAATTCTGGTTCAAAAAATTTACCTCCATCCATGACGGACCAGCAATCGAAATTAATAGAAGCAGACATACCCGAATGGATGACCAAAGGAAAGACCACATTGATCGAAAAAGAAACCTTCAAATCAGCCACTACAAACAACAACAAATCCATAACGTACGTGCCTATGTGAAAAATACTAACTTCACAAATAAGGGAAGAGATTTACGATTCGTTAACAAGCCGCGGATTGTTTTCCGAGGAACAGAAAGGATGTGGCAAAGAATCCAGAGGCACAGGAGAGCAACTCTACATTGATCAACACATTCTTAACGTGAGCAAGATAAAACGGAAAAATCTAGCTATGGCCTGGATTGATTACAAAAGGGCATATGCCACAAAATGAACAAGATCTCAGACGAAGTCAAAATCTTTATGAAGAAAATCATGAAAACCTGGAGAGTGGAATTGGCAGCCGGAGGGAAAAGCGGTGTATATTCCAGGGAGATGCGCTATCACCACTACTATTTGTAATAGCAATTATACCACTCAGCTACATGCTTAGAAAATGCACAAACTCAGTAAATCGCAGGAAAAGATCAATCACCTAATGTACATGGACGACATCAAACTGCAAAAAACGAAAAAGAATTGGAAACTCTAATACACGCAGTGATAATATATAGTCAGGATATAGGGATGGAATTTTGCCATAGAAAATTGCGACATGCTAGTAATGAAAAGCGGCAAACAACGCCTTACAGACGGAATAGAACTATCAAATCAAGACAAAATTAGAACGCTCAGAGAAAAGGAATCCTACAAATACTTGGGAATATTGAAAGCTGACACTATCAAAAAGTGAAGATGAAAGAAAAAAGTAAAAAAGAGTATTTCAGGAGAACAAGAAAGCTACTTGAAACAAAACTATATTGCAGTAACCCTATAAAAATGATAAATGCCTAGGTTGTCCCCCTCATAAGATACTCGGAACCAATTTTGTAGTGGACCAGAGAAAAACTTAACCAAATGGATGAGAGAACTAGAAAACTAATGACCATGCATAAGGCCTTACATCCCAGAGATGATGGTGACAGACTATATGTGTCAAGGAAAGAAGGAGGAAGAGAACTTTCCAGCAATGACGCATCGATACCACGACTCAAAGATTTACATACAAAAGCGCGGAGGAAGACTGATTGTAGCCATTATAAATAATACTGACAACATGAAGATCAATAGAACAGAAATAGATTAAAAAAAAAAAAAATGGGAAGAAAAACAACTCTATGGACGTTCTAAACGACTAACAAGCGACAATTCTCCCGAGTAAACATGGACGTGGCTTAGAAAGAGGAACCTTAAGTGAGAAACTGAATCTCATTTAATAACAGCACAAAACAACGCTATAAGGACTAAGAATATCAAAGTTAAAATAGATTAGACGCAACAAAACAGCAGATGTCAATTATGTGGTGAAAAAGACGAAGCGATCAATCCCATAATAAGCAAATGGAGCAACTTAGTCCAGAAAGAATGTAAGGCTAGACACGACTGGGTGGGCAAGGGGATCCACGGGAAATTGCACAAGAAACTGAAATTTGACCATACGAACAAATGGTGTAAGCACAACCCACCATTAGTCCTGGAGAAAAAAACGCACAAACTCTTCTGGGATTTTGACATACAGACGGATCACCTAATCTCGGCCAGACGACAAGAACTTGTAACAATCAGAAAAAAAATAACTTACCGAATTGTGGATTATGCTATCTCGGCTGACCACAGAGTAAAACTGAAAGAAAATTAAAAGAAACATTACTACCTGGACCTTGACAGGGAATTAAAAAACTGTAGAATATGAAAGTGACGGTGATACCAATTGTAATTGGTGCTCTTAGTACAGTCACCAAAGGAATGATACAAGGACTGGAAAACTTGGAAATAAGAGGACGAGTAGAAACCATCCAAGCAACGCCATGACTAAAATCGGCCAGAATCATAAAAAGAGTTCTGGAGACTTGAGGGGACTTGTTGTCACTCAAACTCCTGTGAGAAACCATCGGCTAACGCTAGTGTGAAAAACTCGAAAAGGAGTAAAATAATTATAAAATAGTTTAATGACATCGTCAGGATATTTATCATACGTAATATAATAATAATAATAATAATTATAATAATATATGTGATAAAACAATTTACATAAAAAGTTATTTTTATAACAATATTGAAGATTACCATCATTTCAGTATTTATAGTATTGCACATAAATAAGCGCATCCTTATCAAGTTTATCATAATCCTGTTACATTGGGTTAAGAAAAAAAAATCCTATTTTAGATATAGGGCGATCTAGTTGCTAATTAGCGACTGTTTATTATATTCACCCAATTTTTGTGAATTTATAGATTACTATAAAAAGCACATCGTAAGGAGATATTTTTCAGTACTATATAATTAAATGACCTAATTTAGACAATAAAGAAATTAAGTACTAGTTTAATGAAGTTCCAAATAAACTTTGCTTCGTTTACAGTTCCGAATTTCATCTATTTTTTTTTTTTTAATTTTCTAAGATTATTGGTGTCTTTAGAATGACACTAAATCGCAATCGGTGGTAGGGCTCAAGTTCTTGAACTCTATTGAGATAGGAATCACTTAGTTGTTACCATAACTCCCAGTTCCAGTCTTGTTAAGAGTGATCGTACCTGCCAGGATCCTATTTATAGGTCAAATAGGTGTTTTATTGATAGATTGATTTATTTATGGTTGATTTTAAAGGCATGTCAACTCATCTGGGATAATTATTTGCCTAGAGTTCAGAGAATCTCATTCATAATACGTTAATATTTACAGGTATAAATTTACAGGTATTCTTTTTTTTTCATCCTTCGTTATTTCACAAAAATAGCGTTCAGGATAATCATACTCTTAACTGTTACGTCATTGCAATCCCACAACTGTAGTTCATTGAATACATATATGCACATACATGCTGTATTTGAGAGTTTATTAGACAAATTTCTAAAAAATGTCCCAGAAAATCAAACTGCATTTTATAAGGTCATCTTTGGTTTATTGGCTAACATAGCTCTTGTGCTGCAGTGGTCCTTAAATTAAATCGTAAACATCTCTGTTAATGTAAACAAAGTAATAATCGCTTCTAAACCAATAACGGCAACTCTTTTCAAATTTAACATACTTTATATAAAATAACACCAGTCTTTAAGAAAATTAAGTGACAAAACTCAAACATACATGTATCTAAACAAATCTATTAAAGATTTTATATGTAAAATATTAGGATTTATTAAGGTTATGAATATATATGATCTGATTGTAAAGAGGGCATCAAATATCAGACGAAAACCTTTCACCTGACATTTGTAGTTTAAACCTGTTATTTGTTAATGCTTACCCGAGTTGCGATGTTTCATATAAGTCCATGTGTCTTACAAACCATCAGATACGGTATTTATATTAATTGCATAAGAAGAGTTTTGAGGAAAATGATTAATGAACAGGTTGTTGTTACTGTTATCCTTGTGAGAAATGTCGATTGTCGCACACCTACCAGACGATAAAACCCACCTGGAGAGAAAACAAATACACCTCAAAGGAATTGAATGCGCTCTCTGTAAAACGTTTCACGTGGATAGAGATGTGAATGCGGCAAAATGGCGGTCTTCATAGAAAGCACCATGTATTGATTTAAAGTGTCATTCATGAATGTTGAATAACTTGAGAACTCATAATAAACAACTATTTCAATATCGATTATATTGTGGAAATACAATACATTTATGACTATTTCGTGAAACGATGAATTATTTAATCGTAAATGTCTGTCTCACTGTCTGTCTTTTTTCATATCTATCTAAATCTGTTCATCTCTCACTATATGTGTGTGTGTGTATGGGGGGGTTCAGATCTGTACGTCTGTCTATCTAAATATATAGTGTTTATTTAGATCTCTTTCATCTATCTCATGATTGTTTATATCTACCCTTCTATCAATTAAACACTCTTATTCTTTACACATTGTGAACCGCTATACTCTGCTTGGTTGTTTTACTCACAACGATCCGCCCGTTCGATTCTCCTGTCTTCTTCAGGAGTTTTTATTGCACTCGGTGACCTTCCGGAATTTGTGAAGTTAATCTTTTATTTGATTCACGGAAATAAACTATTCTCGTTCCAGCTTTATTGCCTAGGGGATATCTCGCATCCTACACATTTTGCCAACTAATATTTTTTTTCTTTTTCAATCATGAACTGTATTGAAGATTTTATTGAATTCACATGGTCGAACGGTACTTGAACCTTTTTTAGTGAGTCTAGCGTAAGCCGGCGTCATATACGTATTTCATTTACATAATCATTTGTAGAGTTTTTGATTCCAAAGCAATTTCCCCCAAAGTATTCTATGAATATGTTCGCAGATATAAGTAAGATTCCATCCCAAAGGAATACCCGTAAGTACCGAGAACGACAAAAGGCATCTGAAGAAGGCCAGAGAAGACAGCGGACGAAACATAGTGAGTATAACAACCAAGAAAAATATAGCATGTGTGGAGAATCATAATAACAAAGCCTTATGTCAGAATTAGAGATAGATATTATCTATCTATCAATCTATCTATCTATGCCAATAGATGATGAGAAAGTAAAGCCTGACAGAAGATCACAAAGCAGTTGTGTTGTTTTCTTTATCCCCTTCTATTTCCCTCCATTCTGCATAAAAACAATCAAAGTTTGCTATAAGAGGATATATATATATATATATATATATATATATATATATATATATATATATATATACATACCCTCCTATAGCAATCGGTCAATTTGATTTCTCTTGTTTAGTATCTATTAGATTTTCTTGAAATAAAGATTTGACTCTAACACCGTCCTTAGAGACGTAAATAAAACAAAAGTAGTAACTATCGAAAGCAACACCTTAAGAGATAAAAAGGTCAAGTTAAATAGAAGTTGCCTGTGAACTCTACTGACCAGGCATAGGGAAATTAAGGAAACAATAAAATAACTAATGAAAGGACAAATATTAGTTGTACTCAAAATAAAAAGCTACCATGAAACTATTCATGATGAAATTATGAAGTGGGCCGAGGAAAGGTTTAGCAACCTTTTATGTCTTTATTGTTTTATTACCTTTCCTTTTTCGTCTGACCGTACTCCCATCTCCTTTTTCTTCTCTTTCCTGCCCTTTTTCCTTTTTCTTCATTCTCTTCCTTTTTGATCTTCTTCCTTCCTTTTTTTATGCGTATATAAGTTAATCTATATTTGTTGATTTCACTCCCAAAAGAAAAATATTTGCCATTTGACGAGGCAGGAATTAAAAACCTATCGAAATAAATCTATAATGACACTTAAACTGGTGGAGTTTTCTTCTATTTACATTTCAGATAGATAGATAGATAGATAGATAGAAGTGTATTTAAAGCCATATAGAAATATTTTGTCTCACTGGGAATATAAAAATGATTTTTAAACGATCAATCATGAGCTGAATTTCTTCAATCAAATTGTCTTTTCAACTCAATACGGATTCTTAAAAAATGCATGAATGCAAAACGACGACTAAAATCAAAGAAGAAACACAATATGATGTGGAGTTGTTTGATTAGCCAAAGTAAGTACAGCCTCGTTTTCGAATCGGTCAGGACGATAGAGAAAAGACGGCGACCATTTAAATGATAGATTAGGAATCTAACACAATGTGACTTTAGCAAATAAAGTAATCCCGAAATTGCTAGAAATCTTTGATCCAATAAAAGACGGTGAAAATCAGACGAGTGTTATTAAGAGTTCTAACCTCAAGACACTAACCATCTCGTCCCGAATGGGCATGAAATGACAAAGCGACAAATTGAGGCTGACAAGAAAACGCGCTCGAGAAAGGGCAGACAGAACGAGGGGAAATTTGAAGAGAATAATGTATCGCTACTACTACAATTTCTAATAATAATAATGAGTGATAAGATGAACACGTGGAGATAACTTCAAATCTAGTGGCGTGTTACATCACGACAGGAAAAGACCGACTTGGATAATTATGATGACGTTTCATACCCAAGTCGGACAATTATGAGTGCTACTCCTGTTATTACAAGAAACTAGCGAATTGCTTCGGGTCTGTCACTTCTACTGAACGTCTTTTGAAGAGTCAGGTGAGAAGTGTGGTGTATAGGAAACAGAATTCATCACTGTGAATGTTAACAGCAACATAGAATTATTAAAATGTTATGTATAAATATTTGAGGGCATGTGTGTGGGTTCTCTCTCTCTCTCTCTCTCTATATATATATATATATATATATATATATATATAGTCATTAACAGACTGATGGTTTCGTTGTATCACAACTCTTCACATTGGCTAGACAATTGAGATACTTCAAGCTGAGATCGAAATCCGACTGACGTAAAGTCAGTCGAATATCTTACCTCAGATCTATCGTCATTCTCAGCGTAAACGAAGGAATTTGTTACGTACATAATTTTTTTACATATTCGCTATCGGCTACTGGGGTACTTAAATATATATATATATATATATATATATATATATATATATATATATATATATATATATATATATATGTATGTATATATATATATATATATACTCCCCGTAGGTTGAGCAATCAAGGGGGGAATTGCCCGCAGCCACACATGCGTAAATGCAAAACTCTTCTCATGATTTAAGCACCCCAGTAGCCGATAGCGAATATGTAAAAAAATTGTGTACGTAACAAATTCCTTCGTTTACGCTGAGAATGACGATATCCAATACATCAGAATATCCAATACATCAGAATATCCAATACATCAGTCTGTGTCAGTCGGTTCCTATCTATCTATCTATCTATCTATCTAAGTCTGATTCTATCAATCTACCTATCAATCCATATATCATATTCTTTCCATATATATCTGTGAATTTGATTGTATCCGCCCGTTTTAAAGATTTCAAGTTAATCTACATAAATACCCCGAGATAGAGAATTTGATATCAAAACCAAAGTTTTTCCGGATGTTCAGGTAACAAATAACATCCTTGAAAATGTTCATTGATGGTGGAAAGTGCTCAGATGATTAGTAAAAATTTAATGTAAAAATCAATCAAATTTTATAACCCAGCACAACAAGAAAAATCTTTTAAAAAGTTGATAAAAAGACATCTGTCCGTAATTTTTAAAGAAACTTGCTTAAGAGAAAATTTGTTACCTAAATAGACCTTGATATTGTTATCATTTGTGTATAACACAAACTCATGTATTATACCAAGGGTTAGGGAATTGTGTTCATTGTACTCTCTACTTGACATTTTTGTGAAGTTTCTTAAGAGTATTTTAAAAGAGTAATTTTTAAACGGATCAACTGGACCCATACATGGCACCCAAATTGGTACTACTACTTCGGTTTAGATTAGACCTGGACGTAATGGTCTCTATAACTAGAGCCTCGCCGTCAGATGCAATTTAGTCATACCTAGTACACACTTTTTAACTGGAATTCGGCTTCATGGTAAAAATCATTTTTATTTTTACCGTAATTTTGATATGTAAAAGTCAAATCAGTGAACATGAGAAGAACAAAGACATCGATTGACAATGAAAAAGAAGCCTAACAAAAAGACATTGACAGCGGAACAGCAAACAACAATCCACTTTTTTTAATAGACCACCGAGAAATACTAATATAATAGACTCAATCGGATCGTTACCACCCGACTGAAGATCGGTAATAATAAATGTCAGAGTGGGTGACAGATGGACTGCGAGGTCGATGAGGATATTCGTTGAGTGGGCAAATCACCACACAAAAACACAACACGTCTTGTTTGGAGTTTCTGTTGTTGTATTCTTACTTTGTTGGACCGTAGAAATAGAAAGTAATTAAAAAAAAAAGGATACCACGTGGCCGGCTAATTCGTTTTGTGAAGGACGGTCTCTTCGCCCCTCGGTCAGTAAAAATGAAACATAGAACAAACCACCAAATCCATGACATATATATATATATATATATATATATATATATGCTGGAGTTCACAGAACACCCCAACCTCATTTCCTCCTCTGTTGGGTGGCATTTTCTGGTCCTTGTCACCCCTTAGTGACCTGGTCCGGGAATGCTAGATCAAGCGTATTCTCTTATTGCTAGTGAGATTAAGCATAATCAATTCGTTCCCGGGAGCCAGTTGCGAATGGAGAACAAGGAACAAAGATACGAGAAGCGTCCTGTTCCTACAAATCAGAAGCTAACCCCATGGTGCCTGTTGTCCATTTCTTTTTCCCCACGGCCTCAGAAACTGAACAGAAGGAACAAAACAAAGATTCTAATTCTAAAACCATGTGCTTTTCTGTTTTCTCTCTCCTGCCGACCAATTGCCATCGATGATATAGCAGCCGTTGCTGTTCAAATCTAAAACGAGAATATTTGTTTCCCTTCGCGCTTATGTTCTCGGGAAATATACGAATCTATCTGTTTTCCCCAACCTCGATATGGGTAAATTGTTGTGTAGACTGGGATCTTTATGCGGCAACCGATCATTAGAAGGTAAACTGAAGTACAATCAGTTGCACCTTTCTTAAAATTGATATTGTATCTCATCACGCTCGTAGCAGAGAAATTGGGGAGATAGAAACATATAAGAGGACCAAAGCTTCTCTTCACGAAAGGCAAATTTATTCAATGAAATGGCCTTAAAAAGGAGAAAATATCTTTTTATTCGATCGAACATTTTTGATGGAATGACTCAATGTTGAGAAAAAAATGGAATTACGAGGATCATTAAATAAGTTTCCAGACTTTTTTCGTATGGGTACTTTTATTGATAGTATACACGTGAAAGTTTAGTCCCCTTCGAAGTAATATGCTCCAGTTGCAATGCACTTGTTTTACCGTTCCAAAAACTTCTGAAAGGCCCCATGGAAGTCCTCTTGTGTCAGCGTGTCAATGACCTTCGTCACAGCCTCTTTCATCTCCTCAATTGTCTCATAACGACAGCCTCTGAGCTTAGGGAATAACAACCAAAAGTCACAGGGAGCAAGGTCTGGACTATTAGGATGGTGAGGAACTGTCTTGATGCCCATCTTGGTCAAATAGTCTGTGACAAGGATGGAGTTGTGGACTGGTGCATTGTCCTGGTGGAAATGCCACTGACCCGATTTGAAGAGTGCTGGCCTCTTCCGACGAAATCTCTTCCTGAACTCCCTTAAAACCTCAACATAGTAACCCTAACCCTTTGGCCAATCAACTCTGGTGTATTGACTTCCTTACTCCTCTCACACCTCTCATCATCCCTCACAGACTCCGTGCCTTCCTTGAATCTCTTATGCCAGTCAAAAACTCATGCTCGATTCATGCAAGATGGTCGAAAAGCAGTCTGAAGCATTCCATACGTTTCTGTGGCATTTTTTCCAAGTTTAAAAAAGAATTTTATTGCATATTGTTCTTTTGAAGTGTCCTCACGTCCAGATTGCATTTTTGAATTTCATCAGCTGTGACAATCAGGCAATAGGGTTGCTGTAGCTGTTCATTTGAAGCTGAAATCATAAAAATTGGTCAGTCATCTTATAACATGTATAACAATAACATACTGAATTTTCAAGCGTGTACGACAATTTTAAATGCCTGTACAAAAAAAAAAAAATAGTCTGGAAACTTATTGAATTCACCACTTATCTTGTAATTTATATTCTTAAAACAAACACTGGCAGAATTCTCGATATGTAAATCGATCTACAGTTCAAAGGTAGTTCATACAGTTCTCCAGACGGTTGGGTATTCCTAATGGAAAAGAAACATGGCTCCAATAAATGAACTGCTTCATGAAACAATTGAAATGTTTGTAAAACTCATTTAAAAAGGGAATCCATTGTGGATTGTGAGGAAAGACGCTGGTTATTCCCAGTTTGATGTGCTTAAAATTTGGTGTGAATATAGAAGAAATGGGATGATTTAAAAAATCACACTGGTAGGTCACGAAAGACATTAAAAAATGGGTCAATGGTGGCAACCGAACAGTTTAAAATCGACTGAATAAAGTGGTATATGCATATGTAAAGCAAAACAAAAATGAGATTTAACATACAAACAGTGTAAAATTAGGTTAAAGTTGATGGCGTGTGGACAATTGGGTGAAAGTGATATTCAGTGATGAATCAAGAATCGGCATTGGCCAAGGCAATGATGTTAGAATTTATGTCAGGGTTCAAATGAAAATATAAAAGATGATTGACTAAGAAAACAAGTAAATTTTGCAAATCACTGATGATATGGGATTAAATGTCATCTAAAGGACCAAGAGAGATGACAACCATAACCTTAACAATCAATGCAGATGTATACATAATAATCTTTGATAATTTTCTTATGATGATGAAGTTATGCGTAATGATGCATCTTGTGATAGAGTCAAAGGGATTAAAGCTTTTCTTCACGAAAAGCATATGAAATCAATAATATGGCTAGTGAATAGCCTGGATATAAATCCCATTTGACATTCATGGTGAAACGTTTTTAAAATGGGCTATGAGAAGACTACATTCATGAAAGAAGATCTATTAACTGCAATTCGGAAAAGTAGGAACCACATTGAAAAAGAGTATTACTTTGAATTAGGGAAATCTATGATGGAAAGAATTTCGGCTGTCGTAAAAGCTCGAGGAGGAACAATAAGGTATTAATTCTAATTTTTTTTTTTTTTTGTCAAGGGAGTCCATATTTTCCGTTCGATTTTTGTGTTATTATATTTTCTTCTGTATTATCTAGATAATTTGATTTAGCTTTTTAAGTCATATCTTATAAAGCCAGAATGTTCAGCTATAAAATAAAAATGGTTTGCGTCTCATGTGTTATTAGTTTATTGCTAAATGCAATTGCCTAAAATAAGAAAAATAACATCACCATTTTTTAAAGAAAATCTTTTGCTTTACTTATGTGGACTTATGGATACTATTTTCCAGTTTTATTGCACAACCTATTTTTCATCAGAGCATTCATTAGATGGTAACTTTAATAGGTCCTCTTACAAAAGTAAGATACCAAAGCCTAACAAATTATACCTTCGAGATCTAATGAGTAATCATAGAAATTACCAACGTCAGATCGGGGGTAGATGTTTAGAATACACCGACTGTATTCATTACGGAGAGACACTCCGATATCGTTTAAAAATTCTTGCAAGTTTTAAGTAATGTATTCGATATAAAAATATTTATTTGATATTTAAATATTTTGAAGTTTATGTCTGCTGAATAATTGTGATAAAATAGTGAATTGTTCCCACCATCAAAATATTGTCGACTTCTTTCTTATCTTTTAAAGTTGATAATAGAAATAGTTTTATCTGTCTAACCTCACTCCAGCAAAGGGCCTTCTTCAAGGATCACTTTGGAATTAAATAACCCACGAAGGTTGATATGTCATCAAATAAAGAAATCAGAAACCAACCTGATTACCTTGTAGTAGTAGTGTTTTGTTTTGTTAGTTTGCCAAATTTATATAAGTATTTTGTTTCAAATTATCCTTCAGGTTTTTTGGAAAAAATTGAAGTTTGTTCCTTTGATAAGATTCAGCAAATATTTCAATCCGCCAACCATTGAGTGACAGTATATAAAATAATGTCGTTTATTGACAATGTTTCATAAAAGAAATTCCTACAACTTAGGAATATTACATCCACTGATTTCACGAAAATAAAATGAAAGAAAAACTAGTGAGAATTGATTATAACAATGCTCCTTTCAATAGTTCCAAACTATTACGTCTACTACTGTTTTTGCAGGTGTGCTTGGCGTAAGGATTATGGTTGTAGGAAATGGACTAGGCAAGCTGAGTTCTAATTCTGGATGATACAATTCATATTTTCTTTCATAGCAATTGGTAAATAGAAGGGGAAAATTTGAATTCCAAGCATGAAGAGAGCTACTCAAAGAATTTTTGTTGCAGCAATTTGCCAGAATTCTGTTATTAGTTCATCCCAAAAGTGTGACTGATTCTACAACTGAAGATTCAACCATGTCGACTAGAAGGGTAGATATACTGACTGCACATTTGCAAAGGGACAATAACCCCTATACCAACGAGTGTCCTGCGTATGGCACTAAATTGCATCTGATGTTGAGTATCCAGTTGAGCAGTTTTAGCGAATGTGGTGTACCTCTTCATTGCCATTACTCCCAGGTTCACTCTGACCCGGAGTAGTTATACCTGTTAAGGTTCGATCTGTGGGTCAAATAGAACTGTTCAATCATTTACAAAGGATTATTATTCTTAGTCATTAGAAACTGAACACAGAATTGAACAAATCATTTTTATTGTATAGGAATACTTAATAAATAGAATTACTAATGTTAGATAGAAGTACTTCAAACTATTTAACTGAGTACAAACAAATGATAAAACCATCTGTGTCCAAGTCAATGTGCTATAAAAACCTTTTTAAAAATAAATTTACCTACAAGCTCTTCACTTAACCAATCATGCATTTATAAAAACTGGATTTGTTATAAAATAATCCCCAAAGGTATAATATCTCATAAAACAACAATCAACAAACCAACCAACAATCTAAGAATTCTACCACAACTTATTGAAAATTCTTTAAAAAGTGATGTCACGGAAAAGAGACAAAATCGTTGAAGATTTCTGGAGGAATTCTTTAGAAACATTCTCTGAAAATAAACCTAACTTTGCAAAGCTGATCTTTCGAAAATTTTGGAGAAGCTTGAACCAGAATATTGTTTGCCATGAGTTTGTGAAGTTTAGATTGTATCCCTTGGGAGGAGTAAAACACCGCCAAAAATGTCCTGGATCAGATGGAGATTGTTAAATCTGCATCTGATCGAGATTTTGCGGGTGTGGAGTACCTCTTCATTACTCCCAGGTTAACTCTTTTCTGAGTGGGAAGTATTTATTTGTGTCCCATCAAGGTGGGAAATAGATATGTATAAAAACCTACATAAACAACTATATAACAAAATATAGATATGAATGTATACTGAGCGCAATTCTCTAACCTCTGGCATGCCGCTGATATGCCATAAAAACCGATCAATAAAACCAATGTACATCTCAAAAGACATGCAAACACAAGGCAAAAAACTTGGCAATGGAATTTTTTGTTGAAGGTTATATAGTTATGTTTTTTACTCTGTTTGATCTGGAGAAATATACCATAAATTGAAATAATTGTATTTCTTTCTGCTATGTTTTACGAAGTTGGATTATTTGGCAGTTAAAGAAAAAAATTTTGTGTCAAACTTATGCCTTGTTTATTTGCTATGCTGTCACAATCGAAAATTGTCGGTATTAATGCTATGATTTTGGCCAAAGATTGAATATTAACTTATAAAAATCACGACATCTTTTGCAGACGAACTTTCATTTTTTTCTCAAAAATTTTAACCACCAGCGATACACTTAGTATAACGGTTATCACTGAATAAAACTGCATCAGCGACCTGAGTTCAAATATTGGACGAAGCTGTGTTTCATTTCACGTTAATGCATTTTCGAAAGCCATGGATCACTTCTCCCTTCTTCTAATGGAGGAAGCTTAAAATGTTAATGTGTCTGTGGGAGTTATGTCATAAGATTATTGAAATCTTCTGTCTGCTGTGGAAAGTTCCTTGAATGTTTTGACTTGCATAGTGAACATGTGAAGCGTAATTGAAATTATATCATAAAGTTACTCTTATAAGGTGTTAACATTTTTAATCCCCTTGTAATAGGGCAGTAGCCATGAAAAGATTAGAAGTCGAAGGGCAGGTAAACTCTACATAAAAACTAGTTGAACTCTGCTTTAAAAAATCTTTTTCTGTCTCATCGTTATCAAATAGTTGTGTACAATTATACGATGTGTATTTAGACATTGAAGTATTAAAAAAGTTTTAAATCGGCTTCGTTCCGTTTTTGATAGAATTTAATTTAACAAATTCTCGTGTTCTTGCTTTGTTTCAAATGTAAAAACCAAGGGAGATGAAGGTAAATAATGAATAAAAAATCCTGTTTACTTTTAAGGTAAGACAATGAATTGTTGATTGCTTCCGTATGTCGCTCGGAATTTTTGCTGGATTTTCTGGTCATGGTAATTCAATCTATAATTTAATTCCTCAAATTAAAAAAAAATGTACATCTATTTCCTTGTCCATAAGGTTATGATTATGCGGAGGTGTATCTCTAATTTTCTTTGGGAGAAATCATCCCGAAGGTGACCGTGTCCTCTGTAAGAGTACGGCCGAAACTACAAGATATATCAGGTTAATTGGCCGCACATTTACCATAACTAGTTCATTTGGGAGCGTTTGGGTGCTGTGTGGGCTAGTAGTTCAGTGGTAGAGTTGTGGCTCTGCTTTCTGTGGTCACTGGATCGCTCTCCAGTGAGGGATATCATGGTATACCCTGCTGATCAGACTTAATAAGGTCGACACAGCTGTCCTGTAATTCCGTATGACGTACGCTGTGTTTGCCGGATTTTCTGGTTATGGTAATTCAATTTATAATCTAATTCCTCTAATTGGATGTATTACAAAATGCCATCAACCTCTTTTACTTACTTTAAATATTACGATTATTATCATATTTCACACACACACACACACACACATATATATATATATATATATGCATTAGTAAGAACTCTAGGTCATCAATGGGGTCACATATCTTACAATTTAAATAATTTAGAATATAAGGAGAATCATAGCATCCGACTATTTTTTTTTAAAGAATTCATCAAATATCTATGCCCATGCAGGTTTTCACAACTGATACTTGACAAAAGACCACTCTACGAAAAAAAAAAAAATGATATTTTCTCTTTATATGTTGTATTTCAAAAAATATATGTCTTTGACCCAGGTTAAAATCCTATCATTTTTATACATATAAACATTTCTAATTCAAACAATTCAGTTTATCATAAGTACAGTTTCGCAGTTAAATGTAAAAACAGTTATATTTCAAACAATTCAATTTAAACTGAACAGAGGTAAACTGTATACTTACGCTAATTAGCACCAGTGCACAGTTTACTTCTGCTTGACCCATAAATAGGAACCTATCATGTGTTGCCATTCCAGGCCAGAGTGGACCTGGGAGCGATGGTAATAAAGGGGTACTCCACATTCCCCAAAGCTCCATCATATTGGAGCCTCACCGTCTGAATGTTTAGTGTCATATCCTGGACGCTCGTTGTAGAGATGCAGTCGGTGTGTTCTGCAGCCTCACACGACTGGGCTAATGTTATTAGGGGTATTTTTCTTCATGTAACATTATTATGGACACTATCCATAAAATTTGTCAAAAACAACATTTAAGGCATGAAAATAAAAAAATGCCATAAAAGTTAGTGACTTAAAATAATTATCCATGATTGTTCGATTAAGGACATTGAGTCTAATCAAATTGAAGGACAAAAGATTTACTCTGGTGGAAATTTTATTGCTTGGAATTTACTTCAAATTTTTATTGTGTGAAAATTTTTATTGCTTGGAAGTTGTTTGAGAGAAGAGCTCTTCGGATTGAGCTCGAAATGTCCATCTCCAGTATTGCCATTGACATATATATATATATATATATATATATATATATATATATATATATATATACACACAGACAGAGACAGAGAGAAAGAAAGAGAATAAAAAGTCTATAATACATAAAAATTGAACAATAACAGTAAGCATTGTTGAAAAGTTTTTGTTCAAATTATTTTTTCTAATTTTACAAATGTATTTTCGCTGAAGTATATTTTTCAATCGTGGAACAGTTGACGTATAGGTTTGGTTTGGTTTATTTTTTGACAGCACATAAATTCCTTATTGGTTATATGAAGTCAAACTTTGATTGCATTTGTAAATGTTTGATTAATCATAACTATACTTTCAATATTCTATTTCGTTTTTATTGCATTTCTTATTTATTTTATCTTTGCACAGTTATATCATCTATGTAATACAAATAATTTGCACACTGTTAAATAGTTTCGATTCAAATAATTTTAAACAGATCTATTTCCCTATTGATAGGACTTTACCAAATCCACCCACTCTGGATAAGATAGGACCTGGGAGTAATAGCAATGAAGGGGTACTCCGTACTCCTCTGATCTCCAGATCTAAAGATTCACCATCTGATTCAGTTTAATGTCATACTGCTGTATTTTGACCTTCGACCCGGCCTAAAATGCCATTCAAAGGGATGCACCGGAAGGAAGTGACACATTCTAATGGCAGTTATGAGAGGAAATCGCGTGGGCGGAAATTGGCTAACAAAATGGGACAAGCTAAAATTACCATGGTACACTCATAGATTGATGCACCGGAAGAGAGTGACATGTGAACTGCATGACAGTTATTTCCGCTTGATGACGATTAAACATGTCATTCCAAAGATCGGGTAGGCGATTGAGTGGACGTTGAACTATTATATAACTCGGTCAAGACAAAAAGAGAGATCAGTTGGAGTTACAGTTGGAGCTGGAGATTAGACGAGTTAGAAGACAAGATGTGGTAGAGAAAGCCCGGCGGAGGGGGCCCTTGTGGCCCTGATGAGTTGGGAACCAGAGAGAAGTTGCTGATAAGATGCAGTAAAGAAAGCCAGCACTCAGCAGAAAGCTGAGCCCCTGGGCCTCCGGTTGAGCAGCTCTGGAGAACGAGAAAGACACAACGCTGACGGCCATAAGAGTGGGGGTCAATATATTGCAGTTATGTTCGGTCTCCAACTCCCTCTCACATACAAACGTTACAATAAAGTGAGAGGTATATTTGTTAAAGAAGTCTGTTTAATTATTGTGTCGTGATTCTTTCTGCATGTATATGCATGTGTATATGCATATGAGTATATAACATTTGCGATTTGGTGCCGAAAAGCAGACGTATCGGTCATGATATGGTTACGGACTGGGTTTCCACGGAGACGATCAGATAAACAAACTAAGAACAACGAGGAATCTATTTTGGAGCGGCTTGTTCAAACAACAAAAAGAAGGAAAAGGAACAGACCGACGCAAAAAGAATAGAAAAAAAAAAGAAAAGAGGAAAACACTGCAACGTGCTGGAAGAAAAGAAGAAAAAAAAGAAAACAAAAAACAAAAACAAACCAGCAACAAAAAAAAGAGAAGAAGAAAAAGAATTGACTGTAAGTAGATTGCTTATTTCAATACTTCTCTACCTCTCTGTTAATAAATTAATTTGAGTTCGTGGAAAAAAAAGGGTTGATTATAATAGTGAAAGATTAGTTTTAATGACAAGGGCCTTTCTAGAAGCATAAAATTGGAAATAATTTTTCTAAAAAAATGTGTGATACCTAGATAAAAATTGTGATTACTGCTACGTGTAATATTGTATCGAAGTGAGGGAGAGAATTAAGCAAAAGGAAAGGCAGATGCCTGCGGTATGGACAGGGGATTGTGTCATTGTGTCGCGCACATGATAGACAGCAATAATAAACAATATTTTTATGAATGAAATTTTTTATAGTAAATAGGTCTTTGTGAGTAAAAATTTGTAGTAACTTGTCAGTGGTCCGGACAAGTGATAATTGAAAATTAGAATTTCAGTCCAGGATCTGGAATCCCGCATTCGGGGGGTTATCCAAGGATTGCGCATATACTTTTTCGATATTTGTGAAGTTGGGAGAATCGATATTTTCAGCGCTGGTAGAATCAGGCCGGTTTTTCTTTTTGGATGTTGTTGATACCAATTATTGGAGACATGGATATTGTCTCGGACTTGTCGTGGTTTTTGTCGACTGAAAATGGTCTCACCGTGGAGGCAGAGTAAATAAGAGACAGATGTTTCTTTTTTGGTCTGACGAGGCAGACAGGTATTTTGCGAGTTCCCCCTGGAGTTGAGCTTTGAGATTGTTATTGGGGAAGATATTTTGAAACAGGGTTTTGGATATAATTAAGAGATGCGCAGATTTTGACGGAACCAGGTGTGGCGAAGATTCGCAGACTCGGATTAGGAACTGTTTTCAATTGGGAAATGTTATTGGTTGAATTGATAAAAGTTTGGGTTGTTTAGAAAAAAAAAATACCCGGGATATTTTGTGCAAAAGAAAAAAAAGAAGAATGCTCGTAAGCTATTGAGAAAGTTTTATTATAAATCAGGCTTAATTTATGGTACTATAGACTGAAAATGAATAAACTGGGAAGCGAACCTATAGTAATTGTATTAAGGTAAGGACAGACAGAGGTAGATATAAGGTTGGAAAAAAAGGGACATTGAAGGAGCAATTTATTATGAAAAAAAAGAAAGAAAATGAAAACCAAAACAAAAACAAAAAGCTACAGGACAATGGAAAAAAGGACAGAGAAAAAAAAGAAGAAAAGAACTTGAACATTGTTGAACACAGCATATAGAAAAAAAAGAACGAAAGAACAGACATTTTTAGTCAAATAGACAGTACATAGATTGAAAAAAGAAGAAAAGAAAACTGAACATTTGTGAACTGTGATTGCAATATTGTTTTGACTTGTTGTAAAGTGAAAATTTTTGAGTTTGTTTGAGTTTAAAGGCGACATTAGAATTTTTTTTTCTGTTTCATATTGTGAAATTTGACGAAAACCATTAACAGAGGATTTTATACTAGGTTTACTAATAATTGTAATTATATTGGTTCTAAAATTTTCTTTTAGAATTTGGGGTTTTCGTGGAATAGGAAATATTTTTTTTTTAGGTTTCTGTTTTGACGAATCAGTGGCTGACGCGAGATTAGGACAGACATTCTTCCAATTGGTGTTACAGATTGTTGTTGGGTAGACAGCAAAGAAAGCAATTCTATCGAAGAATTCGCCGGCCCATGAAGCTGTTGAAGGCCTATGGTGGCTACTATTTTTTAGATTGGAGTTCCAAGGACGGAATAAAAGAAAAAAAGGCGTGGCCTACTCCAATATTTTGTGGATGATGTCTGAGTCTTTCAGTCACGATGGTGTTTTGGATTCGTGCGTGATTTGGCGAAACGAAACGAATCTGGGAAAGGCGAGGTGCCTATATATTGGTAGCCACGAGGGTTCCTGATTAAATTGAAAAGAAACCCGGCGTGGGTTTGATCAGGTAAAGCATGTTTCTTCAAGGGCTTGCAAACCAATGGGGATGGAAACAGAAACTTAATAATGAAAAAAAAATGGGTAACACATTGCTAAATAAAATTTTTTTGCGTGGTCTATTTTAGGTGGTTTACTGCATGCGTGTCAGATTGTGATACATTCGGATGTATTGTGATACTTTGTTTTGGGCCATGATTTTTGTAGTTTATGTGGAATGCTTTGGGCCTTGAAGATATTGTGTTATAGTTTATGGAATTCTCCGGTTACTCCAGGTAGGAACCTGTTGAGCGAAGAACTGGAGCGTAGTCATGAGGAATCCAGGCAAAATGTATTGCTGGAATGACCAGGATCACTAAGTTTGTGACCAGGATCTGGGACCAGAATTTGGTCCTTATGGGGTTTTGAGATTTCTTCAAGGAATTATAGAGGGCCCGTTGTGTTGGGAGATATAAAAATTGCATCCGTATTGTACCTTGATGCACACATGTCAATATGGCCAGCCACGCAAATATAGTAAAACAAATTTAGATAATAATTAGTTGGGCAAGTGTTACATAGGGAGAAGGTCGCCTTCTAAATAAGATTTTGTTTGCTGTGGTTCAAGTGATTCTTTTGGGTTTTCAGCCATTATTGTCCTTGTAAATTATTCTGTAAGAAAATGTGTGATGGTGTTGGAGACAAACGTGAAGAAATTCCACATGTGGAATTTTGAAAAATAATAAACGGATGATTATTGTATTTTGACCTTCGACCCGGCCTAAAATGCCATTCAAAGTGATGCACCGGAAGGAAGTGACACATTCTAATGGCAGTTATGAGAGGAAATCGCGTGGGCGGAAATTGGCTAACAAAATGGGACAAGCTAAAGTTACCATGGTACACTCATAGATTGATGCACCGGAAGAGAGTGACATGTGAACTGCATGACAGTTATTTCCGCTTGATGACGATCAACCATGCCATTCTAAAGATCGAGTAGGCGATTGAGTGGACGTTGAAATATTATATAACTCGGTCAAGACAAAAAGAGAGATCAGTTGGAGTTACAGTTGGAGCTGGAGATTAAACGAGTTAGAAGACAAGATGTGGTAGAGAAAGCCCGGCGGAGGGGGCCCTTGTGGCCCTGATGAGTTGGGAACCAGAGAGAAGTTGCTGATAAGATGCAGTAAAGAAAGCCAGCACTCAGCAGAAAGCTGAGCCCCTGGGCCTCCGGTTGAGCAGCTCTGGAGAACGAGAAAGACACAACGCTGACGGCCATAAGAGTGGGGGTCAATATATTGCAGTTATGTTCGGTCTCCAACTCCCTCTCACATACAAACGTTACAATAAAGTGAGAGGTATATTTGTTAAAGAAGTCTTCGCTCGTCTGTTTAATTATTGTGTCGTGATTCTTTCTGCATGAATCTGCATATGAGTATATAACAATACTCTGGTCAACTCTTTCTGCGGTTACCTTAAACTTTTGCTGGTTGATACGAAAGGGTGTTGTAAGATTGATAATGAATAACGTTATAAATTTGTACGTGAGACATTAATTATTTTATGTTTCGGATAGAGAATATTATCTGCTCACTTTGTTATATTTTTCAGGAAAAAATATAATCAATCTGAAATTTAGAGACAACTGTTAACAAAAAATTGAAATTGTGATAAATATTTCTTTTCTTTCTTTTAGATATTGGATTTTATAAGTGGCCAGATTGATTGGTAATCTGGTGGAGATTTGAGCTAGTGTCCCTTAGTGTTTGAACTGTCAGTCGAAATGACCGCTTCTAATAGAGAGTTTCAAAGAAAATGATTAATGAACAGGTTGTTGTTACTGTCATCTTTGTGAGAAATGTCGATTGTCGCACACCTACCAGACGATAGAGCCCACCTGGAGAGAAAACAAATACACCTCAAAGGAATTGAATGCGCTCTCTGTAAAACGTTTCATGTGGATAGAGATGTGAATGCGGTAAAATGGCGATCTTCATTGAAAGCACCATGTATTGATTTAAAGTGTCATTCATGAATGTTGAATAACTTGGGAACTCATAATAAACAACTATTTCAATATCGATTATATTGTGGAAATACAATACATTTATGACTATTTCGTGAAACGATGAATTATTCAGTCTGTCTCTCTGTATATCTCTTTATATATATATATACAGAGAGAGAGAGAGAGAGAGAGAGAGAGAGAGATCTTTATATATATATATATATATATACGCACATTCATTTGTTTAGTATCTATCTATTTATCTATCTTGGATAGTATTTACATATAATTAAATCTTATCTTACTATATTAACCACATGACAATACTCTGCTATGATGCACCAATATTTAATAGTTGATAAAACTTTTATGCACTAGCCTTATTTGAGTATCCATTTCTTTGTATTATGCCAGTTATTTCTCTTTCCGATCACTCTATAAAAATCTTACAAATGTGTGAGAGACGATTTTATGTGACATTTACTCAATCTACACTTCTTAGCAAATCGAGATTATTGTGTGTCATTGCTAAATTTGGTGAATCTAGCCGAGTACAAGATGTAAACTACCCAAACTGGACATTTTTATTAATTTCTATCGATGTGTCCAAGTATTTACCTCGTTCGCCAGTAAAGTATTTTAGAAAGTTATCATCCCAGATTGAGCTGTTTTAAAGAGCTCTTTTTATGGCCTAGAAAGAGTTTAAAATAATTTAAACTTTAATTTCCAAGTTTAAACAGAAAATTATCTTCGCAGAGATATTTTTTGAGAGCTACAAAAAGTTAGAATAGTTTAAATTATCATTTACTGTTTAGCATAACTTAGTTTAACACAAGGCCGAACGTATAAGGAAGCCACTAGTCAACTAACTAAGCTCATTAACCATTAAATCTCTTTGCGTACTTTTTTAATTTACTGTTTAACTTCAGTTATCTAAAAAGTGGTGTTTCCAGCATGATTTTACCTCAAGGCGTTAAAACAAATCATATCCTAAATTTGGTTCGCGAGCTCAATTCTGAATCCCTTAGTAAGGATTGAACTCACCACTCCTCTGTAATGGGTCTTTTATTCACTAAAATGTGGTTAATTTCGCACACAAGTCTCGGATTTGCTTACAGTACCTGCTGTTACTAAGTGGTTATCCATTTAAGTAATGAACATATTAATCGTTGCTTAAAATTAGTGATCTTGTGGGAAACAAAGCTTTCAACTTGATTGAATCATAAGTCATAGTTTAAATACAGGTTGTTAAATTGATGGTATTTCATTGAACACGATCGTAGATTTTGTTTGATTAATTGATGAATTTTAACGCCATGACAAACCTTCAAAGATCTAGAAGAATCACATTCATATCAAGACTTTTTGTGTAAATGTTACTTAAGAAAGCTTCTTTGGCATACAGTCCTGTGGAATATGAGTAATTTTTAAAGAGATCTATTTGACACATCGATGGGACCATAACAGGTGCTACTAATCCGGGTCAGATTGGATCTGGGAGTTATGGAAATGAAGGTGTATTCCTCACGTTTCGGATCTCCAGAACAGGAGCCTCACTATCAGAAGCATTTTAGGGTCATGCTCTTGACACCCTTTTATTAGAGGGGGTCTTACCCCTTTGTAGTTGATACGGTCATCAACAAGGCTGTGTACAGTTTGAGATCTCTGTTTTTTTAAGGAAAAATGATTAAAACATTCAATTCTCAAATTTGGTTCACCAGAATCTTGGAAATATTTTTACTGGGGGAACCGTAAAAAAATAACGTTAAGTTTATCTTTAAACTTTATCCAAGTAATTTCACATAGTTTTGAGTGACAGGTAATGTTTTCAATTATTTTCTAAATATTAAAAGACTGACGTGGACATCTCAATAATTTTTCCGACTTAATGGGAAAAATGCTTTCTTTTCTTTTATTGTTTTTTTCCATTTCTATTTACCATAATGGGTAAACCGTAAAATAGACAGATATGCACATTTAATTCACTTTGTTTGTGTGTTTGCTACCTACGAACTCTTGGGCTAATGAACCAATCTTTATGAAACTAGCCATGTGAACTCCCTTAATCTCAAGGAATGTCTTAAGGTCTTTCGTCGAAAGAAAGGGCTCCTTCGCCGGTAATCTAGTTGCTACTTTTCTCCACCAATGATCCTATTACCCAGTTATGTGACAGAAAAATCTTTTCCCTGTAAGTGTAGATTAGAATACACTGTATTAATTACAGAGGAGTGAGAACTTCTACCCTGTCCCCGCAAAAAATGTGGTGTCCTAGGTATGATACTGCATCTGATGGGTTGGCTTCACATAATACACATAAAATCTATCTTATGTTAAATTGCATTTCCCTTCATCTAAAAGTGTATATTTTTTGCTAAAATACATTTACATCTTGAACTAGATTTCATTTATATCCCAAGCTAAAGAGTATTTTCCTCTTGTCTAAATAATATACATTTCTTCTTTCTCCTAAAGTCTATTTGTATCACGTACTAAATTGCATTTCTTCCTTGTAGTAAAATGTATTTGTATTTTGTGCTAAGAGATTTTTGTAATCTGTGAAAAAGTGCATTTATTTCATGTACAAAATCAAATTGGCATCATGTGCAAAAGTGAATTTCTCCTTTGTTCGGAAGTGTATTTTTATCTTATGTTAAAGTGCATTCGCATCTTATACTAAAGTGCATTTGTAACTTGTGCTAAAGTGCATTTACATATCTTATTGAAATGCATTTTTATATTGTGATAATGCGCATTTGCATTTTGTATAAAAGGGCATTAGAATCTTGAACAAGATTTTATTTGTATTTTATGCTAAAGTCAATTTATATCTTGCAATAAAGTACGCTTGCATCTTGTATAAAAAGTAATTTGTATGTTGTTTTAAAGTGACTATATCTCGTGATAAAGTGTATTTATATATTGTAGTAATTTTCATTTGTATATTGGGCTAATATTAATTTGTATCTTGCATTAAATTCCATTTGTATCTAGTGTTACAGTGTATTTGTATCTTGTGCTAAAAGGTGATTTTTTTTACCTTGTCCTAAAGCGTATTAGTATCTTGTCGTAAAATGCATTTGCATCTTGTGTTACAGTGTATTTGTATCTTGTGCTAAAAGGGGATTTTTTTACCTTGTCTCAAAGCGTATTAGTATCTTGTCGTAAAATGCATTTGTATCTAGTGTTACAGTGTATTTGTATCTTGTGCTAAAAGGGGATTTTTTTACCTTGTCCTAAAGCGTATTAGTATCTTGTCGTAAAATGCATTTGTATCTAGTGTTACAGTGTATTTGTATCTTGTGCTAAAAGGGGATTTTTTTACCTTGTCCTAAAGCGTATTAGTATCTTGTCGTAAAATGCATTTGTATCTTGTGTTACAGTGTATTTGTATCTTGTGCTAAAAGGGGATTTTTTTATCTTGTCCTAAAGCGTATTAGTATCTTGTCGTAAAATGCATTTGTATCTAGTGTTACAGTGTATTTGTATCTTGTGCTAAAAAGGGATTTTTTTACTTTGTCCTAAAGCGTATTAGTATCTTGTCGTAAAATGCATTTGTATCTAGTGTTAGAGTGTATTTGTATCTTGTGCTAAAAGGGGATTTTTTTATCTTGTCCTAAAGCGTATTAGTATCTTGTCGTAAAATGCATTTGTATCTTGTGTTACAGTGTATTTTTATCTTGTGCTAAAAGGGGATTTTTTACCTTGTCCTAAAGCGTATTAGTATCTTGTCGTAAAATGCATTTGTATCTAGTGTTAGAGTGTATTTGTATCTTGTGCTAAAAGGGGATTTTTTTATCTTGTCCTAAAGCGTATTAGTATCTTGTCGTAAAATGCATTTGTATCTAGTGTTACAGTGTATTTGTATCTTGTGCTAAAAAGGGATTTTTTTACTTTGTCCTAAAGCGTATTAGTATCTTGTCGTAAAATGCATTTGTATCTAGTGTTAGAGTGTATTTGTATCTTGTGCTAAAAGGGGATTTTTTTATCTTGTCCTAAAGCGTATTAGTATCTTGTCGTAAAATGCATTTGTATCTTGTGTTACAGTGTATTTTTATCTTGTGCTAAAAGGGGATTTTTTACCTTGTCCTAAAGCGTATTAGTATCTTGTCGTAAAATGCATTTGTATCTAGTGTTAGAGTGTATTTGTATCTTGTGCTAAAAGGGGATTTTTTTATCTTGTCCTAAAGCGTATTAGTATCTTGTCGTAAAATGCATTTGTATCTTGTGCAAAAGTGTATATCCATCTTGTGGTTGGCTTCATTTAAGACTTGATGTGCTAGATGTCTCTGTATGTAATTATAGTTAATCGATTTTTTCAATGAACTTTAAGATACTCTCGTTATTTTTATTACTTTCTTTTCCACCATAAACAAAATTTTTATACGTTTTATTATGGATTTAAGAAAAAAGCCTTGTTCATCAAAATGACATTTTGTTTACTTCACTGGGGTTTTTATTACATTTTTACGTAACTGTAGCCTCACATAATTTAAGCAAACAAGGCCAAATGTATATCTCTTATAATTCACCAAACATCCGTCTGTCCGTCTGTCCGCTCGTTCATCTAAGGTTCCAACATTTTTTTATCAAATTTCTACTAAAATATTGGGAATTATTAAAGTCATAACTGAGAAGATTTTAAACTCTCCTGGGAGATCCTATTGTCTCTCATCCTCGATGTCATTCTATAAAAGAGTTTCAACCTCACTGCACTTAACCATTCCCTTAGTATTCGTACCAAGAGGCAAATGGCTCCCTTCTTTTAACTGTCTCTAAAATCTCTCTATTTCAATCGCTAAAAGAGAATTCATCTCATCTTGATAGACAGCCGCCCTAAAAATCAGCCAGAGAAACCTGATTTTTCAAAACATTGTATTAATTAACACTCTTTAGATCTAAGAAATAATAAAATGAAATAGTAACGGAACTGGAGCCTCACCAACGGATGAAATTTAGTGTCGTACCTCGGAGACATCAGATGGCACGCTTTGCGTTACGATTATTGTTGAAGGAAATTGAGTTGGTGAACCAAGTTCAAATCCTGGACGAGGTAGTTTGCATTTGCGCTAATGCCCTTGAACCCATCACTTCGGCCATACCTCAGAGAAAATGATTGAGTAGACTGGCTTCTTTAATTTCGACAAGGTATCTACTCTAGAGAAACGAAAACTCTGAATTCTTTATTCTGCCGAAATTTTACCTTGTATCAAATCTTTCTTGTGAGGGAGGAGTTAGGTAAGTGTATACAAACAAAGCCAGGAAACCTTTTTTTTACGCCTCTGCAAGGGATGCAGGTGGTGTATTTTAAGTAGAAAAATCGGTCTCCACTTTAAAAGATCATTGATTACAACCAATCATTATCTTCTACAGGTTGAAATGCCATTATAATTATAACGGCTTGTCGACCAATATAAGATTATATTATGTCTAAAGATTAGGGAATCGTATTCATTGTAGAGTATTTTTTTCTAAAGAGAGTTTTTTGGCACATGGTCGCATTGAATACGAATAGTCTTTAGTCAGATCTATTTGATCTCTAGATAGGACCCTAACAGATACTTCCTCTCCGGATGAGAGTAGAACTGGAAGTAATGGTTACGAAGGAGTATTCTACACTCCTCAGATTCTTTTCAACAAGAGCCTCACCATCATATGTAGTTTAGTATCATGACATTAAGCGGTAGGTCTTACTCCTTTGTAGAAGTTACCGTCAATGTATTTGTTATTATAAACTGACAGTAAAAAGTAATGAATATACACATGAGACAATATTGGAAATCAACTATACTTTTATTCATTGAATAGAATATGTGCACTATAGTCTTTTCAGACTGGTTCATTGTATTAGTGAGGGGTGTTTTCATCACTCCAAAACATCACCCCTTTTTTAAAATTTAACTTCTTCGTAAGTCGTATTTTTTGTCTTTGAATTAACGTCTAAACTTAAAGATGGCTATCTTTTACGCTTGCTACTTCTGACAAATCATCGATCACCTTTATAGCTTTTTCCCCACAATTTGGTTCAGGTGTATACCTCTTTTTAAGCTGGTATTAGTGTCCATTTGAGATGTTTAATGATATACACAAGTCTTCCAATTCGTTTTTCAATAATGCCTTCTTTCTAGTCAACTTTTCCATTCATATATTCTTTAAAACATTTTTTCGCCGGACTTGAAATATTTTCTTGTATCGGCATTATTTTTCTTAAACTTTTTGTTGTTTTTAATTATAAGTTAATCGAATACCAATCCTATCTTCCTAGGGAATATAAGTTCAGCTGGTGACAATATTGAAGTTGTGCTCTGGTTTGGAGTTATCCGATGTATTCTGAAAAATTATTGTAATAATTTTTCTTCCGTTTCACCTCCAGATTCTTTCTTAACACCCGTTTGAACACATCTATGAAGCGTTCTGCTTGGCCACTAGATCGTCGATGGAACAGAATGGTTGTCAATTGATACATTGAAAATTCTTTGCAGAAATCCCCAAATTCTTTGGCCGTAAATTGCGTTCCTTTATCAGATACAATTGTATCTAGAATACCAAATGAAGATTTCGTGCAAAAATTTTAGGTCTTCTACATTTGACAACTTCTGGCCACTTTGTGAAGCTATCTACCACAATAAGGTCATAAATCCTATTCATTTGTCCTACATAGTCAATATGTAGCCTTGACCATGGTCATTCCGTTTTCGGCCATGGATTATTTTTTTTATTGGTGATGCTTTCACCACCATTGCACAGCATGTAAGTTTCATAACATCTTTGATTTCTTTGTCCATCTTAGGCCAGTAAACATAGCTTCTCATAAGTGACTTCATCCTAGTGATTCCTGGATACCCTGTATGAAAATCCTTCAATATTTTTCTCTTCGGTGATGCCAGTATCACCACAAAATACCAGCACAAGAAGAAAAGACGTTTTCGTGATTTGACTTTTTCTTTTGGCAGCACATAATTTCTTTTCTTCTGTAATAAATTTATCAAATTTGGCTTTAAGTCTAATCTCAAGAGTTACTGGTAATTCCTCCACCGTATCGCAAAGGACTTTTTTTATCTCCATTTCTGTACTCTAAGCAGTAATTATGGTTTCCTCCAACGATTCACTTAGTTTCGAAATTAACCTTGACAATCCGTCTGCGTGTCCTATTTCCTAAGATGGAAGAAATTCCATTTTAAATGTAGAATTTAAAAGGAGGGTTTCCAATCTGCAGGCGATTTGTAGTATGAGCTGGTATGATTCTCTTAGACTTAAATATTGATATTAGTGGACAGTGGTCTGTTTGCAAGATGAAGCTTCTTCCTGGTAAAAATTTATGAAACATTTTTACGGCAAGTATACTTAGTGCTTTTTTTTTTTTATTTGGCTATAATTTCTTTCTGCGAGCAATAACGTTTTCGGTGTGTAGGCTACCGATTTCCGCTGCCCGTTATCCACCTTGTGTAATAAGACGGCACCAAATCCCAAGTTACCAGCATCAGGCGCAACGTACTTACAAGGATAATAATGAGCGCGACATAAGTCATACGTTAAAGCTTTTATAATTTCTTCGAATGTATTTTGAAATTCAGAAGACCAGCTCTGTTTTGTATCTTAAGTAATGGACTTAGTGGAGCTCTTAATGCATGTATTTTAGGAATACAATTGGTGGAGGTTTTTTTTTTATTGCCGTAGAACTAGCTGGCTCTGGCTTTTGCCTATTTTCATCAATTATGTGTCCCAGGTATTTAATTGTTAAAAAATTGTATTTATCAATGCTTAGCTTATAACCATATTCTTTAATTTTTTATATATACCAATTTCACATATTTCACGTTTTCTTCACGGATTCTGCTTTTTATCAAAATATGTTACTGCAAAATCCAGATCACCCTACACGGCGTTCATTATTTGCTGAATTAATCTTAGCACAACCTTTCTACCAAAAGGCAGTCTATTGAAATTAGAGTGTATTTATTGTTAGTAAATTTGTACATTTCTTTTATGGTATTTGTAGATATGCATATGAAAAATCAAGTTTCAAGAATATTTTCCTCCTTTTTAATTTTACGAATATCTTCAGGATTTGGAAATGGATAGTTATAAATCTTAAAAAAATCATTTAGTCCAGTTAAGTAATCATTACAATTTTCTTATTTTTTTTACATAAACTGTGGGACTAATCAGTTTTACTTAGTACTCCAGTTTTTTTTAAACGGCCCAGTTCTTTGTCAGTTATTTTACAATCTACAAATGGTACTTACCTTTTTGGTTTAAAAATTGGTTGTACATTATCTTTTGATTCGAAAGTTATTTTATTTTTGCCTTTGTGCACATTCCTAACCCTTTAGAAAAAAAATGTTGGGAAAATTCAATTTAATTTCTTTTTAAATTTTCTACACTGGCTGAGGCTACATTTATGCTATTTTAAAACATATTTATTGGCAGGTTCCATAAATGAAAAGACTCCATCCAGCCCGTTTCAAATAGGTTTCAAGATCGATCCATGATGAATACTTTCACTTTAAATTTTTTGTTCATAAATGATCATTAGCATATCATTCAACTAAAAATGTTAACTATTTACTGGTTATTCCGCGGGAAATTTTTTTAAAGTAATTAACATTGGTCAGCTGATTTTTATGCTCATTATCTTTTATCATCAAGTCAGACCATATGTCTAATTGAGGGTCGTCCATTTGCACGTTTACAAATATTCTTTTTATCGTAGTAAATTGAGTTTTCTATTTTGTAGAGTTAACCGTATTTTCAAATTTCGCAGTCTTTTTTTCTTGGTTCTTTTCTACAATATGAGAAAACCATGTTTCTTATTTCCACAATTATGACACTCTTTATTTTTAAATGGACAATTTTTAGATTAGTGTATTTTTCCCCATCCATAACAAGGATTAATTTTAAAAGAAAAAAAATACTGTGTCCCTTTTCTTTCGACGGAGTATATGTGCAAAATATCTCTTTCCTCAATTTTTACAGTGTCATGGTTTATATATCTATTATTCGTTGACATTCTTCAGCGATATTTTGTAATGTCAGTTTTGATTCTTGTTCTGGTTTTGATAGTATACGTGATCTTTTGGTACTGTTAATGCTTGTACAAATATGAGAAATTTGAACATATCTGGAGTGAGTTCGCCGAGTTATAATTTCCCACACTTTATTCACTATCCTTGCAAATGTAGTATAATCATTTGTATCCTTCTTAGACAGATTAAGGCATAGCCAATGTGTGTTGAAAAGTGTGTCCCTTTCGCCAAAAGTTTTTAACAGAAAAAGGGTTTCCGGAAACGAAATATCTTTGGTAGTATGTAATTAGCATACTTTTCATGTTCAAGGGCACCGAATTTACTAACTAATAGTCGGACTTTTTCTAATTTGACCATATAAAACAAACTTTTTAAAAATATTCTCGTGTATTCAAAAGTATGCTTCAAATGTGATCTCTTCTTCTAGTCAGCACCTCAATTCTCCAATTGAGTTAATTACTGAAACTTTAGAAAAAAGAGTTTGAATTACCTTGGTCATTTTCTCTTGAGCATTTTTCTTAGAGTTTTGTAAAACCTTTCTCCTGTCGTCCGATGTCTTCTCAATGTGGTTATTCGCGTCTTTACATGTTTGACTACGCTGTTTTGGGGTCTTTCCACGTGTTTTTCTTGTTTGTTTACAAATTCTAACATAATACCTTTCAGGTTCTCCATGTTTTTTTTTTTCCTTTGGAGAGAAAAGAGAAAAAATGCTATTGTAGAATTTTCGTTTTAACTTCGTTTGTAATTTTGTTAATACTGCATAGGTCAATATAAAATTCCTCATGGCCTCTCTGTTATATCGTAGTCCGACAGTAAAAAGTAATGAATACATGCAGGAGACAATATTGGAAAGCAACTATATTTTTATTTATTGAATAAAATATGTACATAATTTATAGTTTTTCAGACTAGTTAATTGTGTCACTGAGGAGTGTTTTTGTCATTCCACAATCGTATTCTAAAAGCGATCACTCCAAGGCAAAAATGAATACATTTCTGATTCTCTTCCTACAGAAACTGAAATAAAATCTATAGACGGCAGCCAAATTAAGAATGAAGAAAGAATCTATTTTTCTCATCTCTTGTATCTTTGATTCAATATAAGATTTGAACCTCAAGAAAGTTCCAGCATGGTCGGCATGCAATAAAAAGGACCAAAATCTGTCGTTCAAATCGACTTTGCAATATCAAGATAAGGCGCTTTCTGACAATCGTTCGAACAATTCTCTTATGTAAAAAGTGAAACGTGGACATTTTGTTTAAATAACCAAAACGATTCAATAAAACATACGCCTTTTACTTTGTCAAGCTCAAAATATAAACTGATTACCGTATAAAACACGAAGAAAGCTCTACAAAGATATGTATAAGATTTTGTTAAAGAAGAGTAAATTTGCTGCGTATAATTATTGAGCCTCCAATGAACATAGATCTCTTTTGATTATCTGGAAGCACTCATCTCTAACCAGTAAGAAACTATAATATCTTAAACGGATTCTGGGATTGAAATCTGAGACTTGATCAGCGGAATGACTGATGGACTAACTTGGATATCCAAATTAATTTTAACTAAGACCTTTTGATGATAAAACAATTAAAAAGCATCGAGAATTAGAAAACAAACATTATATGTACACCGGTAAATTGAATAACAAACATATAGACGCTAAATATTAATAAGATTTGTAAAGGATGTGAATTTTAAATAGGTATGTACACGAACGATCACACGGCTTTGCTAATTTGTCTCATTCTTCAATTGGAATTTTGTCCCATTTCTACCGAAGATTCAGTCACAAATAAGTCAGTCTGGTCAGTTTCATTATTTCAAGTCATTTGATTACGTACTATAAACGTCAATAGATTAAAAAAAAGAAAATAATTTCACACTAAAAAAAAGTCTCCAAGTAGACAATATCCTGCATAATCTATTTCCGATGCAGACTATACAGTTAATATAGCGCTTCTTACAAATATACCTGTTTAAGGGGTGGACAACAAGAAGCATTTGTCTCTATGAGAACACAGATAAAATAGGGTTCATGTTTTAATCAGGATGGAGCTAATTCCTTATCAAATACCTTTGAAATTACTAGACTAGCTCATCAACTGAAAACGATTTCAATATATGCATAGGTAAAGCATGAAATTCAACCGACGAGTTATCGACTATATGAAACTCTGCTCTCCTTGATAGAATAAAACAGTAATTCTTCCAAACTGTAACCCTGTCAGTACTGTTATATGGCTGCACCACTTGGACTCTGACAAAATGCTTAGATACTAAGTTGAATGGGAATTATACAAGGATGTTGCGTGCTTTTTTGAACAAATCCTAGAAACAGCAGCCTAAAAAACTAGTCATACAGCTATTTACCTCCCATCGAGAAAACCATCCATGAAAAGCAAGGAATATATGCAGAGCAATTCTGTCGAAGAAAGGACACATAATTCACGTTTTTTTATGGACTCCTACACATGGTATAATGTTTATCTATGTGGGAAATGGACATGGTGGACGGAATTCAAGCCCTGGACAAGGCTGTTTACATTTCACATAGCACTAATTCCCTTGGAAAAGATATGAATTCAATTGTCCTCCTTTCAACTATGGGTAAATAGTAGAGGAAACAGTGTTCTTTAATCTTGGTCTAGAGGGAGTAAAACTCTGATTTTGAACTTGCTAGACTGCTTAAAAACTGACCTTGCGTCACATCCCACTTGGGCCGGAAGGGTTAGATAAATATATCAGAATAGACACAACAGTATTAGCTGACAAGCAAAAACTTACTTTCATCAGTTCAATAGCGACATTGGTTACCCTCTGGAGGTCTTATCGATTACGATAGCCGATTGGACATATGGCAAGAGAGAACCAAAGGAGCGCGTAAGTACACTTTGGTGATGATGGTAATTGATAAAGAATATTAAAAGAGTTGAAAGGATTATGGATTTTACTTACTTCTGCACACTAACAATCATACGACTTCATTGATTTGTCACATTGTTCTGGTGTGTTTTTTTTTCATTCATCCAGTAGTTTCTGTCTCAAACAAGTTACTGTTATCAGTTTCTTTGACATAATCACCGATGATTTTCCACATATTCTCAATTAGATAGATCTTTTAGTTGAGCGGGCTATGCCATAGTCTTTAGGTTCTCATGTTTGAACAACTGTTTTACTGTCTTCGCAGCTTAACAAGAAACATAATCTTATATAAAGATTAAACCAAGGACAGAAGGTGCTCTCAGAGCTGGAACAATAATGTTCGATATACACTGCAGCATTTACTTTGCTATATAATTAATGAGTCAATCAACATGAACCAAGAAGAACAGATGTAACACCAATATGCCACCACACCCAAATTTAATTGATTTTCCCCGCATATTTTGGAAGCAATCTCTGACCTAACCACAATCTGACATATTGCATACCTTCAAAGACAACCTATTTAAACTTACTTTTATCGCTGAAGAACTGTTACCTAACTTTCCCCAGAACTGAATGCAAGTTTTATTGACTGAAACGTGCTATTATAAGTACAAATTTTGTTTGGCTTATTTGTATAACCGAATATCAACTCCTTATGGGTTATTGAACGCCGAAATTTAATACTGTTCTAAATTTTTGATTACAATCGAAAGTATATTTTCAATTTTCCTTTGGGTGTTCTTTTAAAATTACATCTTTCATTATTTCTATATAAACATTTTTCATTTATAGTCAAATATTCCTAGATAATAATAATAATAATAATAATAATAATAATAATAATAAGGCGTTATATCCCAGAAATGAGGTTCACAGACTATATGTATCAAGAAAGGAGGGTGGAAGAGAACTTGTCAGCGTTGAAGACAGCGCTGACACATCGATACAACGACACGAGGACTACATAGAAAAGCACAAAGGGGTAGTGATTACAGCCGCCAGAAACGATACTTACAACATGATACTGACAACACGATGGCCAACAGAATGACAATAAATAAGAAACAAAAATGGGAAGAAAAACAACTCTGTGGGCGTTTTAAGCGACTAATAAACAACATTTCACACGAGAAAACCAGGACTTGGCAAAGAAAAGGAAACCTTAAGAGAGAAACAATCTCTCCTAATAGCAGCACAAAACAACGCCGTAAGAACCAATCATATCCAAACAAGAATAGCAAATGTAGGTTATGTTAGGATGGAGACGAAACCATCAATCACATAATAAGCAAATGCAGCAAATTAGCACAGAAGTAGTATAAGGCTAGATACGATTGGGTGAGCAAAGTGATTCACTCAGAGATGTGCAATAAATTTAAATTTGACCGTACGAACAAATGGTTTATGCACAATCCAGTATCTGTCCTAGAGAATGACACACATAAACTCCTATGGGACTTTGACATAGAAACAGATCACCAAATCTCGACCAGAAACCAGACCTTATAATAACCAACAAAAAAAGAGAACTTGCAAAATTGTGAACTTTACTGTCCCGGCTGACCACAGAATGAAATTGAAAGAAAGTGAAAAGAAGTATAAGTACCTCGACCTTACAAGGGTATTGAAAAAAAATTATGGAACACGAAGGTGACAATTATACCAATCGTGATTGGGGCTTTTGGTACTGTCACCAAAGGATTTTAAAGGAACTGGAGAACTTGGAGGTAGGAGGACGAGTGGAGACCATCCAAACAATAACATTATTGAGAACGGCCCGAATACTGATAAGAGTCCTGGAGACATGAGGAGACTTGCTGTCACTCAAACTCCAGTGAAAGACTATAATCTAAAACTAATGTGAAAAACTCTCAAAGAGTAAATTGCAAGTACTTGAGAACATTAGAACCGGACACCATCAAACGAGCGGAGATTAAAGAAAAACAAGAAAAGAATATCTCATACGATCGTGAAAATGAAGCTCTGCAGCAGAAATCTCATCAAAAGGTACCCCCTGTGAAAGATACTCGGGACTATTCCTAAAATGGACAAAGGAAGAAAATGAAGAGAAATGAACCAGAGAACAAGAAAGTTGCTGGCGATGTTCAAGGCCTTACATCTGAGAGATAATATAGACTACATGTGTCAAGAAAAAAGGAGGAAGACTCACCAGCATTGAAGATTGCTTTGATACATCACTATAAGGACTTAAAGGCTACATTAAAAAGAGTAAAGAAAGACTAATTACTGCCGTCAGTAACATCCGTGATAACATAAAGACAAACTGAACAGCAATAATTAGGAAAGAGACATGGAAAGGAAACAATTGTATGGATATTTCAAGCGACTATCTGATGAGAAGACCTGGATGTAGCAACAAAAGGGAAATCAGAAAATGCAATTCATATAATAGTGTCACAAAACAACGCTATAATTGTATTGAAGCCAAAATCAGTAATACGCAACAAAATAGCAAATGTGAACTGTGTGGTGATAGAGAGGAAATTATTCATAGGAATTAGCGAATGTAGTAAACTAGCACACAAAGAGTATAAGACTAGATACGACTCGGCGTGAAAAGTGATTCACAGAGAATTGTGCAAGACATTGAAATTTGACCATACTTTCAAATCGTGCTTGCTTAAACAAGGATCCGTCTGAGGGAATGAGACACATACAATTCTCTGGGATGTAGAGATACAAACAGATCCCCTAATCCCAACGAGAAGACCAAACCTTGTGATAACAAAGAAACAAAAAAGAGAATCTGTCGTATTTTGCCGTCCCAGTAGACCACAGAATGAAAATCAAAGAAAGGGGGAAAAAATAAGTATTTGGACCTTGCAAGAGAACGAAGAAAGTTGCAGAATATGAGGGTGAGAGTGAAAGCAATTGTAACTGGTATGCTTGGAACGGTTCCTAAAAGCTTGGAAAGGAGACAGGAAGAGTTGGAAAACGAAGGATGAATTGAGACAATCGAAATTACAACATTGTTGAAATCGATCAGAATACTGAGAAGAGACCTGGAGACCTGAAGAGACTCGCTGTCACTCAGCCTCTAATAAAAGACAATCAGCTAACGCTGGTGTGATAACTCACAAGGTGTAAAGAATTATAGCTCTCTTGAAACAATTATCTTAAATAACTATTGTTAATAAAAATAATTTGCACACAGTTATACTGTTTCAAGTAACTTTCAATGTAATAATTATGATAATAATAATAATAATAATAGATGGATAAAAAAGAAACTACAAAGACAAACAAAAGTACAAATAAAAGAAAAATATACAACAACACAATGAAATAAAAAGACTCAAAAAGACAAGACTGACAATATACAACTCAAAGAAATAAAAAAGTACTTCCGAAAAAAGGAAATTCAAAAGATATCTGTACTGGATCAAACAATATAAACAAAACAAGACCATCTAAAGGCAGTGGAAAATGCACAAGAACAAACAAAAATTGGAATCAAAGGAAACAAAATAGTTTTAGAGCAAGATATGAGAACAGAAGACCTTAAGAGGAAGGCCAAAATGCACCAAAAGCCTTAAAAAAGAATTACAAGAACTAAACACCCGGGTAGTTCCTCTTGAAAGATACTCAGACTTATTCTTAAAATGGACAAGGGAAGAACTCAGAGAAAAGGACCAGAGGACAAAGAAATTCATGATGATGCACAAGGCCTTATAAAGAGAGATAACATAGTGTCAAGAGAAGAACGTGGATGAAGATTCGTTCATATTTGTTGTATAATTAAGATAATGACTTTTTTATATTAATCATTTTTCGTTAATCATATTTAATTATCTAGATTGGTAGGGCTTCGAACTACTTGGTGTCTTTTAGTTCAGGTGCCATAGTCAGATGGGCACTCTTACGCCCGCTCGGAAAGGATAAGACAATCAACATCTGCATGGAAATCTGCAGGAAATGGGACTGGACGGTCGCTAGAGTGAATTGAGAGTGTGGTTGACGTCACGCCCGGAAGAGATAATCCGGAAAATTTGAGGATTTTGAAAAGACGTGTTGGACGTTCGACTGTTGAACCGTGCGGCTGGGTTTTTCGGATCTGATCAGATCAGATCAGTTTAGGTATTTACCGGCAGAAATCTTAAACACCACAAGATGCGTCGCACATGGTGAGTGGGGCAGCATATTATGGTTAGCATAGGCTTTTATCTTTTGTGTCTCTCTCCTCATGCTGCCAAGGACTGAAGCCAGAAATTAATAAACCCGTTCGTATCCGAAGCGACAGAGTCGGCCTGTATTATTATTGTTGTTATTGATATCATTATGGCTATACAACACATTAAGAATTACGTCAATTCATCAATACAAAGACTCGAGAAATACATGAAAAAAGGGCAAAAGAAAACTAATTGCTGTGGCCAGTAACAGCAATGGTAACATAAAAGCAAACAGAAAAACAATAACATCTGGAAAATAAAAATGGAAAGAAAAACAATTGTGTGGATGTTTCAAGCGACTAACTAGGGAAATTGTACACATGAAGACGAGAATAGGGCGAAGAAAGGGAAACCTCAAGAGAGAATCTGAATCTCTTATAATAGAAGCACAAAACAATGTTATAAAGATAAATTATATTAAAGCAAAAATTGATAATGCATAATAAAATAGCAATAGTAGATCAAACTTAATAAGATAATGAATGAATGCAGTAAACAAGCAGAAAAGGAGTAGAAAACTTAATATGACTGTGAAGGGAAGGTGATCCACATTGAATTGTGTAAGGAGTTAAAATTTGACGATACAATCAAATCAGAACCCGTCCTCGAGAATGAGACGCATAAAATTCTCTGTGATTTCGAGATACAAGCAGATCATTCAATCCTAGCAAGAAGCCCAAACCTAGAGATAGTTAAAAAAAATAGAATAAAAAATAATTTACGGAATAGTAGACTTTTCTGTTCCAGCTTACCACCGAGTAAAAATCAAAGAAAACGAAAAAAGAAACAAATACTTTGATCTTTGCCAGAGAACTAAAAAAATCTATATAAGATTAAGGTGACGGTGATACCAATTTTTATTAGAGCACTTGGAATGATTCCTAAATGCTTAGTAAGAGGACTGGAGGAGTTGGAAATCGGAGGACGAACGGAGACCATGACTTGTTGCAGTCGGCCAGAATCCTGAGAAGAGTCCTAGAGACCAGATTAGACTTACTGTCACTCAGACTCCAGTAAAAGACAGCAAATGTGAAGAACTCCCAAAAGAGTAAAATATTACTACTACTACTACTACTACTACTACTACTAGTTATAATAATAATGATTTGGAACAAACGATGCAGCTTCAATTAACTATTCCTTTTTAATAATAATAGTTCACAAACTTTATATGGCTTTGAAGATGGTAAAATATTCCTATCTAATATAAATGATTTGCACACAATTATATGGCTTAAAGTATCCCCATCTAATACAAATAATTTTCAGGTTTATTAAATGTACGTAGTTCACAATCGTTTTAAACAGGTAAACATCTCATACTTAGTTACAATATCAATATTCTAAGAGGAAATGTGTTAACGTAAATCTTATCTTAGAGAGATAAATTTGATCCATGGATAGGACCCTAAATAGGGACTACAATTCTGGGTAATAATAGAACTTGGAGTAATGAAAATAAAGTCGTAACTCCATATTCCTCAGAGCTCAAAATTTGTAGCCTCACACCTTCATGGAATTTACTGCCATACCTAGGACAAACAAAGGTTTGGATTCAAGTTAAAGAACCCCTTGGCTTCTCAACCGCTTTTCTCTCTGTATTTAATCTGTAGGACCTCGAAGGGCTCAGCCGCCAGTATAGTGTTCTGGACACTGAATCAAACCTGGTGAAATTTGAAATTTTCTTTATTTTGCGATGGAAAACCCTCAAGAAAGAATCTTTCATTTTATTCTATTTTATTTTATTTAGTTTTATTTTAGTTTTCCTCTTGAATGGGAAGCTAATATCGGAAAAGAAAGTTTTTTTTTTAAAGTGACATATTTTGCTTTCGGCAACAAATTAAACAGTTTTATTTCGATAAGAGATAATTGCAAGCAATAGCCATTAACTTTTTTATTTTATTTTATTTTTTCATTTTCGCCTTCTTCACGCGAATTTTATTAATAGAGTAATAAATGAAAATAAATTAAGATAATGAGGAGAGTCGTTCGGCAAAATTTACCCATCTCTTATTTTTCTGCAAATCTATTCCATATTCCGAGTGACATTTTAAAATTCCCCACTCACAAAATTGATTTTGACTTACAATATACAGTAGCAGTTAACGCTATTCCAGTAGGAATACTTTTAATTTGAAATTAATGTTCATTGATTAATGTTCATTTGATTAATTCATTCTAACGGAATGTCAAGCCGTTTAGAGTTATAATATGCTTAAAAATCAGTGAATAACGTTCATTGTATGTTCATAATTACAACTTGTAAAGTTGTTCCTTTACAGGTTTCTTTTTCTTTTTTTGCACACGGTCCCATAGAATACAAATATTCTTTAAACATATCTATCTGACCCATACATGGAATCCTAACTGAAAATACCATTCTAGGTCTGAGTGGGCCCGAGAGTAATGGCAATGAACGGATACTCAACGTTCACCTGAACTAGAGCCTCGTCATTAGATGCAGCTTTGTGTCATATACAGAACATTCCTTTTTACAAAGTTCTTATTCCCTCTTTACACAGGTGTCCTCCTGGTGTAATGGTTAAAGCGCTGGATTACGTTCACTTTCTGATAAATACCCTGGGGAAAGGTATGAACTCCTTATCCTTCCAACTATGGGTTGGAAGCATTACCGCTCTTTTTTCAGGAAATGGCAAATTCTTTTTATTCAGTTGATTTGTCAGCGAATAGTTTGTGGGTAACATTATTATTAAACGAGCTAGAGCTCATTTAGTTGCCGGCAGTTCAACGGTTTCAAATATAACTATTTAACACTAATAATTCTATTCAATATTAATGATTTGTTTGCTCAAAACTAAATGATTTCAAGTATTGCTATCCAACACTTATAATTCGGTCCAACATGATATAATCGTTTGCATATAGTAAAATTATTTCAAGCTATGTAATGCTATACTTATAGTTCAATCTAAAATTAATCATTCGTTCGCACATGAATGAATGACTAAATAATTGTTTTTGACTCGTAGATGAGGCCCCTTAACAAGAACTATCACTCCTGGTCTAAGTGGACCTGGGAGTCGGGATAATGAAATAGTATTCCATAATGCTCAAAGATCCAGAACTGGAGCCTCACAAACTAAAGCAGTTTGGTATCCAGAACACTCGCTGGGGTGGGTCTTAACCGTCTGCAGAGATACATTTGGCTTCTTCTACAACCTCAGCTGACTCGATTTTTTGTTGATAGAGAGATAGATATGAGCAGGCTGAGGTAGATATAGATAGACAGTCAAATAGATATGAACAGGCTGATATATATATATATATATATATATATATAAGAGAGAGAGAGAGAGAGAGATTACTTACAGATATGCGAATTCATTCCCATTTTAACTAAATGCTTCTCAACTTGTCGTCCCTTGACCATCTCAGATTGTCTTTCTCAATACTCTCCACAAATCCTTCTGAATATTTTCATCTTCCATTTCTACATTTCTCAACTTGCTTTTCTCTCTATCCTTCTCTTTCTCAAACTCTGTTCCTGTTTATCTCTCATTTTATTTGTACACAGAAACACACACAGACACAAATAGATTATATAAATAGTCGTAGCAGAAATGTTTTAAAATAATTCCTTGGGCGTTCATTATTTTACGAGTGAGCTTTCGGCATTAAATTCATGAAAACACGTACACACACGCACAAACACACACACACACACACAAATCTATGATTGCTGTGTCTACATGAAATTAAAATTAGTACCAAATTAAAACAGATTTAAGAAACATTTCGTCAATGATTAGAATAGTAATCTTGATGTAATTAAAATGATTCTATTTGATTAATATCTACATTATAGATTAAGTTAACAAATAGTATTTTATCGATTTATATTTATGAATATTCTGAGTTGAGCCTCACCACCAGATGCAATTTTGTACCATAAAAATTGCCCTTGTGGTGGTGGAGGTGGTGGTGGTTTTGAGTTTCACTGCCTCTTCAGCGTTGTTAGCCCCACCCCCACCGCCACCCCCAGACAGTGTCATTCCGATCGATTTCTTAACTTATTCAAAAATTATAAATTATCAGCGGCTAGGTGTACAGACTGCACAGAGCACCTTGAATCACCGTCGAAATCCGTTGCTCTTACCCATCGAACTTGGTAACTGTTGTAGACGGCATCCAGTGTCCACACAGAGATAATGAATGTCGCTTATGAGTTCGTCATTGCTTCTCCAGTAATGTCCAAAATGTCTTCCTCGCCTTTCTTGATGGCTTGTGTGATGGGAGGTAAGTGGTCGTACAAATATTGTTTCTTTGGGTGCTGAATACGTCTAATCATGTAAGTTCAGCTTTGTATGTTCAAACCGTAACTCATGCCCGATTATAAACATTTACTCGGCTAAGTATAGTTTGGTACCGGTTCAGTTGTAGAGAGGACCGAAAAAGAATCGAACACACAACCAGCAGTCGCATAGATGTTAACAATTACACCACGTACGATGCCCAAGGTCGGAGCAATTTAATAAGCTTAGCCTAGTTTGGTACAAATCCATAAGTATGTAGCACACAGTGAGCATCGAATTCGCAGACAATGGTTGGCAAGCCTACTTCGTCATTAAATTCATGAAAAGATACGCATGTACACCGAAACACACACACACACACACACACACACAAATATGTTGAGGTGTACATTGATTGATTAAAGGCATAAAAACCTGTGAGGTTATTTTATGCGTATAAGATAGGGAATCGCGTTCAGAGCATGCTCATATTTCCATTCATTGTGTAGTTGTTTCTTTAGAGTTCTTTTTTTTTTTGTACACGAATTAAAATAATTTCTAACTCGATTTATTTGACTGTTCGATGGAATCCTAACTGTTACTTCAACTCTAGCTCAGAGTGGACTTAGCAGTAAAAGTAACGAACGGCTACTTTACACTTCACAGATCTCCAAAATCAGAAATTCATCATTGGATACATAGTGTCATGCTATATGGTCATAGAGCCTATTTGAAATTTCAATTAGTACCAAATTGAAATAGTCTTTTTTTTTTATTCTTTTAAAAATTCTTCAAGGGTTAAAAATGTAATTTTGGTGCAATTAAGATGATTGTAATTAATTATTTGATTAATAACTTCATAACAAATTAAATTGGCAAAAATTATCTTATGAATTTAATATTGATCGATGAAAAAGTTCATGGAGTTTTTATGGAGGAGAATTAAAATTTTTCCTTGCTTAAAAACAACATGCGAATAAAATCTGGTAGCTTTGGAGCAAACGGTTTGGCTGTCGACAGAATACGGATAAGCAATTCTTGATAGAGATACACTTCAAAATAACGTACAATAATAATGCATTTAAAATTATTTTGTTAGAAAAATCTATTGGAAATGATTTTTTCAGAAAATATTTCTAAAATTATCTTATAATTAAAATTTATTGGAAATTATTTTTCATAAAAATGTTATTTCATTATTTATCTATGTATTTATCTTATTTTATTGTGTATTGGAAATGATTTTACGATTAAATGGATTGCAAATTTGATAGCTCTCCATGAAACCGTTTGAAACTTTCCAGAGAACATAAAACAAACAGTTCTCAAAAATGGATATAGAAAGCGTTGAAGAATATTGTACTATAAAGAAATGCATTCTAAATGATTTATCTATAAAACATACCCTTGAAATGATTCTATTACAGAAATAAATTGGAAATAGTTTTTCAATAAAATGAACAGAAAACTATTTGACTATAGCAGGACATGGTGAATATTTTACAATAAAATTGAATTGGGAATAATTTTACTATAAAGATACATTGTAAATCCTTTTACAATTAGAATGAATTAGAAATGATTTTACTATAAAAATATTGTATGAATGATCTTACTATAAAATACATTAGAAATTATTTCAAAAATTGAATGCCTTGAAAATGATTTTAGTATAAAATACAATGGAAATTATTTTACCATAAAAATGTATTTGAAATTATTTTAGTCCAAAAATAAGTTAAATATGAGTTTATAATAAAAATGCATTGGAAATTACTGTAATGAGAACGACTTGATAACGATGGTGATAACATTTTATCCGAAATGATTTTTCTATAAAATTCAGTGTCAATGACTTTACTATGAAATACATTGGAAATGATTTTACTATGAAAATACATGAGAAATGACGTTACTGTAAAGAATGCAATGGAAATGATTTTATTCAGAAAAACTAATTTCTTTCCCAATAATGATACAGATAATTCTTTTTTTTTTCTCTTTTTTCCTAATTTACTTATACTTCTAATTTCTTTATTAACTCATTTTATTTATTATCGGTTATTTTTAAGAGATCTATTTTGGACAATTTAGATTCCTAAAAAAATTGTCTATAAAAAAAAAAAACGATACCTTTAAGGTTTTTTTTTTCATGCCGCCATCTTTAACATCCGCTTCCGTTCAATAGTATCGGAATTGTGAGTGATATATTTCTTTCTTTTTTTTTCTCTGAAATTTCGAAGAATTTAAATAATTACAATTAAATTGTAAAAATTTCATTAAAATAATTACAATTACAAGTGGATTGTTCTGTGTGTTGAAACCTCTATCATCAAATCACGTTTGATAATTGTCAGTCGGCGTCGCTTATGTTTGCTAAAATGTTCCCCAATAAAAATTTCTCTCCAGTAAATAAATAAGACTCATTAAGTTGAATAATCATTTGATATAAATATTCGCAGTTAACTCCCGATAGGAAATTTGCCGCATCAATTGTCCTAATTTGATAAATAGAATCATTTTGACACTTTAATGATCTGAAAATAACGTTCAATTTTCAAGTAATGAAATAATATTTATATATTAATTCGTTTTTTTTTTCACAAAACGTAAATTCGAAAATTGCTCCCAGTATTTATTTTGGATGACTACAACTATTGTGCATTTGAGATTATACACTTTAGAATCACGCAATCAGATTGTTGAACATTGGTCTAATTATTCATTCAATTAAAATATTTCCTCAGGGTTTCCAGACTTCAATTCTATAATGGTACAACTAATCAATTCCCTTCATATAAAATTCTTCTTTCAAAGGGCTAACAAACTCTTGAAGAGTCTGCTATTTCTTTCAGAAGTGTCACAAATATAATCACTTTTTCTTTCCTAACAATCATTTCTTTATGCTTGTGATATTCACAATGTTTCGACCGTCCAATAGTTTGGGATATTAAAACTTAACTGCATCTGGTGGTGAGACACAAATGTCGAGGTTATGGAGTACACCTTCCTTGTCATTACTCCCAGGCCCTCTCTGACCTGGACTGGTAGTATCTTTAAGTGTCCAGAATTGACCTGTTAAAATATAATCGTATTTGATATGAATGGTTGACGCCATAGAGCTGTAAATTATCTGTATTTAGATTAGTTACTTGAAGCTTCCAAGAAATATCAGTAACTTGAAACCATAAAACTGAGCAAGTTAAGGATTATCATTAAATAGAACGAGTCTCTTGAAACCATGTAATCATTTCCTTGATAATTATTTGCTTTAGATACTTTAAACCATTAAACTGAGCGCAAATTATTTTTATTAGATTGGCAAATATGATATAACTTTATGCAAAAAAGTGGTAGTAGCAGTTTGAGTCTCATCTATGGGTTAATTTGTTGGTCGTCTTCTGGGAATAGTTGGATTTTCAACGAATTCACGTAAAAATTAAAATCAAAAATTGGCAATCCACAATTGTACAACAGTTGAAGTCTCAAACTGAACAACAACAAAAACGTGAAGAAAAGTTACATCAAATGATGGAACATCTCAAAAGAACACAAGATACAAACCTAGCTGGATTTTTCTCTGGATGCTACGGCTAATTCTATTGGAGAATTCTCCCACAATCCTGAAAAAGAATTACGTTCGCTGCTTATTTTTGCCGATATGTGGACGTTTTTAGAAAAGAACGGACGGGATGGGTCGAAGAGAAAAAAACTACCTCTCTTACTTCAAAATTTGAACCTAAGAAGCCATGACCGATATTGCAATTACATTTCATCAAGGAAGCCGGGTGAAGTTTCATTTGATGAAACGGTGCAAATTCAAACAAACATTTTGGGTGAAGTTCTTTTTAGCATTCATTGGAAATGTTTGAATTTAACAAAAATGGAAGATGAAGATTTCTTTACATACGGTGGTGTAGTAAGTAGAGAATGTGATAAATTTAAACTTGAAGAGTTATCATCAGATCGATTTAAATGTCTCATTTTTGTGCAAGGCTTAATTTCAAGCAGAGATTCTGAGATGCAGGCTTGAATTCTTAAGAAATTGGAACAGGATCCAAAGCTAACATTACAGGCTGTAGTGGATGAATGTAACAGCATAAGTATGAAACGATTCAGCAAAAATTGAAAAAAAAGACTGCATACGCTCATTATGTTAAAACCAAGACGGTTCAGGAAAAACAAACAAAAAAAAACAAAAAAAAAAAACAAACAGATCACCAAACCAAATCGATGCTGTTCATGTGCTGGGCTACATTTCAAAAGTGACTGTCATTTGAAACAAGATTTGTTCTTTCTGTTGTAAGTCAGGACACATAAATCGACATTGTAGAAGGGAGAAAAGCATCCAAGGGGACTAAAAAAATACATGAATATAGTGATATCCCAAAAACTTGGCTGCGATTCGCAAAAAGGAAAATGCATCGATTGTAAAATGAATAATGACAAAATTCGTTATCAACTCGACACCGGGAATGATCTTTCAATCACTTGGAAAATTATTGAAGCAAAAAGGTCAAACAACCGACTCGGAAATATCTAGCGCGATTCGGAATATGCCCGCTTTTACAAACAATGCAGGATTACAAGCGTTCTTGGGCTTAGCAAACTATTACAATGTGTATATAAACAATATGCTTGATTTGTGTGCCCTGTGAAATGAACTACTGAAAAAAAAAGAGAAAAATGGAATATGACTGAAAAATGACCAGAAGTTTTCAAAAGAAAAAAGACGTGCTGTCGTCAGAGCTATTTCTTATGCATTTTGACCCAAGGGCGGTGGTAATTCTGGCGAGTGATGTGAATAATATTGGTATTAGTGCTGTGTTTTTACAAAAAGACAAATTATGAGGCAAAAAGGCCGTTGTCCTCGTGAGTTGATAATTACCGTTGAAAAAAATTAGTCAGATTGAAAAAGAGCGTTTGTCTATAATAGTTAGAAATAAAAAAAATTAACAAATTTACAGTATTATAGACAGATCATCGTCAGCTTACTTCAATCCCTGGATCTAAAAAAGGAATACCCGTCTATATAGAAAACTGATTGCAGATTAACAAAGTTGGGCTTCGCTGAAGGTCTTTCAAAGCTGATACCGAAATACTGCGAGCCGTTAAAAGACACGGTAATTGCGGCTCTGAAGAACAAATGTGAAATAAAAGAGGTATTGGTTAACACAGTATACAAACTTCTAGTGACAGTAAAGTCAGAAACAGACTTTATAAAGAAAACGAAAGGCCAATTTAGATTCAAGGGAGGAATAAGGCAGATCTGAATGGATGCAATTATTTCTCTATTTGTGACGGGGATTTAATGTATACAAAACGCATGATTATACCCTTTGTCATTTCAAAAAGAATACTAAGCGAATTCCATTCGGTTCATCCAGGAATGTCTAGAATGAAGTCTCTCATAAGTTCTTATGCGTTTTCGCCGGGTATGGACCAAGACATTGAAAAAAAATGGTGAGAAATTGTTGAAGATGTGCTCTGGTAGCAAAGTCAGCCCCAATAAAATCAAACTAGTGACCAAAAGCAGATTCGCCATGGTCTAAGGTTGCATATTGACTTTGTTGGACCATTTAATGGGTCGTATTATTTGGTAGTGGTGGATAGTTTTAGTAAATGGCCTGAAATTTTATAGTGCTGAAAACGAACTATTACGGTGACTATAAATTTCTTGCATGAACTGTTCAAAAGGTATGGTTTGCCAGACGAAATTTTTTCTGATAATGCAAGTCAGTTCACAGCAGGTAAATTCAGAAACTTTTGCGAAGCTTTCGCTATCAAGCCTATTTCCACGCCTGAATATCACTCAAGGAGTAATGGCAAGGCTGAAACGTTCGTAGACACCTTCAAAAGGACTCTAAAAATTCAGAAAATAATACAGCAATTCCTGCCACTGACACCTAATAGAAGTACTACGTCAAACATATCCACTGTTGTTAACAATATGAAAAAAGTGCAACAATAAGCACGACGACAAAAACAAGGTATCTAATGTTGGAGACAAGCTGTTTTTCAAGTCGTATAGGACAGATAAATGTTTTTGGCAGGATGGTATGATCCCAAAAAGGATTGGACGACATGTTTACATGGTAATTGGTCCAAAATAGGAAAATAAGCGTCATATTAATCAGTTGCGACGAATGTATGTTGAAGACCAGTCTATGCAAAAAGTTCAGATGGAAGTGCTGTATGAAGTATTAGCAGTGCCAATCCCACAAAGCCTAACAACTGAAGAAAGATGTTTGACGTCAACACCAAAAGAAAATAAATATATTTCCAGAAGGAAATAAAACTAAAGGCGGAGGTGTTGTGGACTAGCTTATCAAACCTTTTCTGTTAGAACTTGAACTGGTCCATGACTACTTGTTTACTACTATTTAGAGATGTTGGGTTGACACATACTGAGACCTTTACGCGAGCCGGTAATGTAATACCAACTCTTAGCACTCTGCAGCGAACTACGAATTCATATGCACCAGAATACCGAAACATTCAAGGTTCCAGTATACGACACAAATAGATCTGTTTAAAATTATCACCAATTTCACATTCACCTGTAGAGTAACAATTAGGGTCCCATCTATGGGTCATCTATGGGTCAAATAGATCTGTTAAAATTATTAATATTCAATTGGATCGTGTGCAAATAATAAAAATAATAATAATAAAGACTATACAAAAATGTAAAAGTGAACTTACAATGAACACATGCAATAATCGTTAGGCATGAAATAACCTTAAACAGGTTAAAATATCATTAAAATGAACCAATCGGGTACATTGTCTGTATGGAAAAAAAATTCTTTTTCTTGCAAGGCAAAGCAAAATGGTTGCAAAGGGATTTTTAGACACATCTAAGAAATAGCAATTACTTTGTTATCTTTGTCTTTTACGGGTTAGTAGGAATTTTCTAATTATGCGTTTACTGTGTTTAACGTGGAGTTGTTCTGAAATCATCCAACGAGATTTTGTTAAATGATCCAGCTACTATATATATATATATATATATATTGTCACGTGGTGTCCCACTGAGATGATAGAAATAAGATTACTACCATCCTCGTGTTTGAATTGGCAAGCCATCAGAGAATGACTGTTAAGGCATGATAGTAAATTGGGTCAAACTATCTGTACTCAGTAACCTGACTTGGGTGACATCTAGTAGCCCTAAGAAATCGCCCGACCAGGGGGAGGAAGAGAGAAGCCAAGTGATTGGCTGGGACCCTAAAACGGAAGTGGCACCTTCTTCCCGTCAGCGAAAAAAGGAAAAGGGAAAGTTAGTTGTTGGACAGGGTTCGTGGCGGACGGAACTAAAGCCAAGAACTCCGGGTAAAAGAAGACGAAAAATATCTTCTAGCAAGTAAAAAAATAAATAAAATAAAGTCTGTCAGCCCGTAAAAGAAGAAAGATTCTCCACAGGAATCCATCTAAATAAGATAAGTAACTTTGGGACTGTTTCTCCTTATACCCAATTTTTATATACCCTCTCTCTCTCTCTCTCAATTTGAAGAAAGACGGAAAACGAAAGAAAAGAAAAGAAGAAAGACATTTATGTTCATGGACTATTCATTTATGATATATTTGACACGTTGAAGGTGTATACCTATGTGTAGTAAAAGATTGATATATTTTAATGTTCCCACGTGCTTGAAGTTGTTATTTGCAGCGTCTGCTACGAATTGGTTATGTCATGTTTCTTTTTCAGCTTCTATTCGCCTTATGATATGCTCGTTTAAAATTGTCCTATAAATTCCTTTAAAATATCACACGGGAAACCGGAATTGCCGACAACTATAATTAATATTATTACGTCAAAACCTAGAGGTCCATATCTTCCATTGTTCTAGGGGAGGAAGACTAGTGGGGGTGTGTATAGTGTGGAATTTGGAACCCCTTGCCAGCAGCGGTCAGTCTAACCCTAAATTAATCCCCCACATAATATACCAGTTCTTATATGCCTGAGAAAAAATCTCTGAACGAGGACTTATTCTACAAGGGATCAAGTGCCAGTCTGCCCCGTCTTCACACGCGCGAAAATAAAACCCCGTTCTGGGATAAAAGTAAATTTTTCGCGTCACAATATATATATATATATATATATATATATATACGTGTATATGCGCATGTACGCGTGTTAACTTCATTTTGTGAAACGTTTTCTTTTTTGTTCTGGCGATATTGGTGTAATGGTTAGAGTGTTCTCCAATGGTCCGGGAGACCTGGGTTCAATCCCAGGTCGAGTCATACCAAAGACTTTTAAAAAATGGTACTTGATGCCTCCTTGCTTAACACTCAGCATTATAAGATACGGATCAAGGGTAAAGTGGAGAAATCCTGGGAAAGGAGTAGCGTCCTCCCCTACACCTTGGTGTAGTAGCTATCGAAAAAGGTGCCTTCGGGTCACCCTCGACTATGGTCGCCAACTTTACTTTTTTTTACTTATATGTATATATATACATATATATATACGTAAGTTAGGATAGAGTTGGCTCAGAATCGTCGACGCTAGGTGAATGTGAGTTTTTATCTAAATTGACAGTCACTAAATGCCGTTGATTCTATAAAAGATTGCTAAACGTGTATGGGTGATACCTTGTGCATATATATATATATATATATATATATATGTATAGATGTGCTTAACACTCAGCATTATAAGGTACGGTTCAAGGGTAAAGTGGAGCAATCCTGGGAATGGAGTAGCGCCCTCCCCTACACCTTGGTGTAGTAGCTATCGAAAAGGGAGCCTTCGGGTCACCCTCGACTATGGTCGCTAACTTAACTTATAGATAGATAGATAGATCTGGCGTGATTGGTAAATTGTCATCTAAATAATGCCAAAGTAAAAAAAAAAACAAAAAACACTGACATCTCTCTTTATCTATACTTACCAAAGTTACATGAAAATATCTTGAATACAATTGATTAAATTCATTCAAAGAAATCGCCATTGGGTTCAACTACAGCCGCCAGACGACTTTGGAATATCCCTGCAAGCCTTTTTGGTGGACTCTTTGTTTCATTTGATAAATGTTGCTATTATGTTTGCCTTCAGTTCATCTTTGATACTTTAAGGTATTTTGTTGGTCTCTCTCTCAACTAGGCCGTACACATAATAATCAATGCGATTCCAATTAGGCGACCAGATGTTAGATGTGATGTGGTTGCAGAAATTTTCTCACAGCCTACACTGAGTTCTCCTGCTTGTGTGGTATAGCACAAATTCTAGGGGTCAGACGTAAGGTCTTCCAGCACTCACCCTCTCAATCAATAAGGATGCCTTCTTAAGAAATGAATATATATATATATATATATATATAGGAGGGATTCGTGTTATTGTGGTTGCCTTCGTAAGAAATAGATACGGCGACCCTAGTTAAATCCTAGACAACGCTGTTGGAAATTTTACATTGTGCTAATGTCCTTGGGGAAAGTATAGATCCAATTATTCTCCCTCGAGCTATTAGTAAATTTTTATGTAGTTTGGTCTCATTAACCTTCGTATGGCAACCTGTTAAACTTCGCCTGAAAATTGATCTCATTTTGTATCGTACTCTTGTGGAGAGGTTGGGTAAATATATGACGAGAGAAATCAAGTTTACGTGTTTTCTTATAAGGATAGCTTCCGTAGAAGTAATCCTGAGAGCAAAACAAATTAATTTCATTTGACGTATTGTTTCCTTTTTCTCATATCGTCGAATTTTATATAAAACGTTAACTACCTTCCATTTCTCAAACACTCAAGTATGATAGCAAGACTAAGAAGGTTATAGGTTCGCCTATATCAAATTAGAAGCGCACCAAATACTTAAAACAGAGACTCTAGATGCGAGATGAATGATAGTAAAGGCTCATAGTCGATCATAGAAGATTTAGCCTTCCAAAATCTTGTGGATACTCGACAAATGCCACAGGACAGAGCGGCTCATAAAATGAAAGTCGGGGAAATTTTCCCGAACAAACTAAAATTCTAAAAGAAAGACACCACTTGAACAGAACAATAAACACAATTAACCAATGTTTGTTTATTAAAATTTGCTTCTACTCGGCCAAGCGTTATCAAATGGCCCGACAGGGTGCTTTTATTCGATTCCATATCCTCCCCACCCAAGATCATGAGTAGAATTTGGGTTATCAATTGTATCATGTAAGATAATCTATCATCGTATTCCATCATATACAATAGTATATAAGCAACCGAGGTATGACATCCTGTTGTAAGTCCCCATTACTCCAAGACCCACTAAAGCTTAAAGAAATAACTATGATCGTAAGAAAAAACAGCGACCCGAGTTCAAATCTTAGACGAAGCTACATGTTAATAACCTAGAAAAAGGCATGAAACTACGTGTTCTCTCTGCTATAGGCTAATTGTATGGCAATGTAAAAAAAAAACTCTAAAGACTCAAGTTCACAAAAAATGTAAATATAAAAATGATTCCGTAACATGTAGGCATAAATTAACCCTAAAAGGATTTTCATGCCGTTAAAATCAATCAATCATATAATACTATTTACTAAAATAGAAAGCCAGGTTTATTTTATTAGAAATAGACTTGAAATAGTTCCTTTTTGTAAGAATCAAAATAAAGAATATGTTCAATGTCCTAAGAATTCGAAGAAAATTTAATAATCATAAATATAAATGATATTTTTATGAACCCATTCCGATAAAAGTGTAAAATTCATTTACTAAATTGTCCGTAGATTAATTGTATAGTTTTGGATAATTTCGTATGGGATGAATTTACAAAGGTCATTCAATAAGATACATTTTGTCTTCGGATTTGGCAACTGAAAACTTGGTTTACAGCTGAACCTTTTTCAAAGAAATCAATTGGAATGAGTTCTTTCCTGTCCCAGATGACAAGTCAGCTTTATATTTTGCACTAACTGCTGCACCCAGAGCTTTTTCTTCTTTACCGGAAATTCAGGGTGTTTCAACTTCATGGACCGTCTTTTAAACTAAGGCTTGTAGTGGCAAACACATGATTAGTCCTTTTGCAAACATGTTTTGACTAAAACATTCTTCTGTAAATTTCCCATCGTTCGCACTTCTCATTCACAAAAAAAAAAAAAAATTGACCACTGTTTAAGTCTAGAGCACTGGTTGTTGACTTACCTTCATTTTGAATAGCCTCAAAACAAATATTTTTGCAAGATCACAATTTTCTATAACCTAATTCCAAACAATGCAAGGTTTACATTTATGGAAAAAATTTGAAAAAAAAGAAGTTTTTTTAAAGATTCCTCTTATTTATTGAATGACTCGTATATTTATTTATTTTTCTTTATTTCTTATCTTTATTTTCTTTCTTTTCTTTTTCTCTCTTTGTTTTCATCAACTTTACTTTAAATCTAATTTTCATTCTTTCTTTGTATATTTCCATGTTTATTACATTCTCCTTTAACGTTTACTTTCTTTTTTTCACTCTTGATTAATGATTATTTTTCTTTTCTCCAGCAAACGGTTCTAATGGATACGAATAAATTTGAAGCATCTATTTAGCTCATAGATTGGACCCGAACTGCTACTTTCACTACGCTTCAAAGTGGGCATGGAAATAATGGCAACAAAAGAGTTCCCAGAGATAGAAAACTGGAACCTCACCACCTAATTCAGGTTGCTGTATCCAGGGCAACCAATTTTTCCGGCGGTCTTATCACTCTGCAGGATATAATGACCCGCCGACAAGGCTAGTGAGAAGAGCGATCAACCATCTTTTGATAGATCGATCTACTGGCACCATATTGGCCATTGCAACCCGCTGTGTAGTTGAGTGGTTAGCTTCTAAAACGGCACCTCCACTCAGTTAACAAGATGGGTTATGCGGCTGGACGCCCGGAAGACAACAGAATGAGGCGTTGTACCAACAGCTGGAACACAGAGAAAAATCCTCATCAAATAATGTTTTGAATAATGAAAATCCTCCATCTCACAGAATGTTTTCCCCTTGTAGATGGGGATTAAAAAACTTGATTTGACAAAGATAATTTGACAAAGGTAGAAACATTTTCTTCATGGAGTTAACTGTTTAAAAACAGTTTATTCGAAAAATAACATTTAAAATGAATAACTATATTTTTTATTTATTTTTTATTGTTTTTTTAACACTCTGTACTTTGTCTCTAATAAATGGTTGTTTTGTTGACAGTTTTTTAATTCATTCTAAGCTGCGATAGTGTCGTTATCAACCTTGATATTCTTCAAACTGACAACAGATAGAAGTAGACTTTATTTCTTCTAAAATATAAGATTAGTATATTTATCTACAAACTTCACGAAACGAAACCTTCAACTTTTCCATTTTAGTTTATTCATCTATCTATTTATTGTGTGATTACATTTCATCCAGAATGTAAGTCTCATCATCTGATGCACTCTAATGTCATGTCCAGAGTTTTTGGCGGGAGTCTTACCCATCTGTAAAAATACATTCAGGGTATTCTTAGCAGCATTGAAAAGGCTATCTATGATATCAAGTATTCCAATCAAATATTAATTAAACGATTTAAAGTAACTATTCCTTTATAATAATATGGATTATTCACACACACACACACACACACACACACACACACACACATATATATATATATATATATATATATACACATATATATATATATATATATATATATATAAAGAGAGAGATGGTTACACAATATTTACTATTTAAAAATAGATGACTTTTAGAAATATACATAGAAAATCTATTTCATTTAAAGCATGTTACATTCTAAAAATCAGTACAAAGTAATATCAAAAAGACAAAATAATTATTCTTATATCCTTCAACCTCCAGATGATTTGATTTAGAGTTGAACGCCTATATCTGATATACTACGGGTCCTGCTAGACAATTCAGAATAAATTGCTTGTTCAGTTCTGACTACAGGAGAATATAACAAGGAATACTTAACATACGTAGCTTAACACTTGAATCTGCCATAATTCACAGAATTAGAACAATCAACTTCCGTGTTTAATTCGAAGTTTCGTGAAGGTTACTGAATTCGATATGAAGGCTCCCGAGATTGGAAACACCAGAAGAAGGCCGAAGGAAGCACCAGCCAAAATGTTGGGTATATAACAATAAAGATATGGACAATAGTCCGAAAATTATAAATAATATAAATTCTCAAGCCTCATCTCGAAAATTCAGACAAATGAGAAAATGATTGTTCATATTTTCCACTATTATTTCCATTATCGCAAGCGTTTACTTTATGTTTATTATTAAAATAATTAATTGAAGTATCGATTATATATTCGTGGGCCATTTAATAAATGAAATAGATTCTGCCAAAGAGGTTGATAATAAGAAACATTGATTACATTTGCACCTTTTTCAAGGTAATCAACAGATATAAATGATTTCATGTCTCTAGAAGACAGTCAGTATAACCTTCTTCATTGACTGCTGCATCCTGAACTGTTTCTTTACTGGATATTTACGGTGTTTTCACTTCATTATCTTTTCGACTCAGGCTTGTTGTGGTAAACCTATGTTTAGTCCATTTATAAACGCTTTTGACTAAAACATGTTCTCCATATATATTACACATTCTTCTTTAAATTTCACATAGTTTGCACTTCTAAGCCACCAAAAATTTGATGATAGACCTCTGCTCAAGTTTGGAGCTATGTGTTTGATTTACCGCCATTTTGAATTTTTTGTGAGATTAAAATAATTTTTACTATAAACCAATTCTAAACAATGCAGAGTTCACATTTATGGAAAAAAATTCTAAAAATAAATCTTTTTTTTTTTTAAACAATTCCCCTAATTCTTCCGAGAGGTGGACTTATTTTTGGAATTACACATAATCATATTTTTGGAGTTTGATGATTGTTAATACCTAAAAATTTCATTGTTCATCAAACAAATCAATATCAACCCACCACTAGATAGGATAAAATTATGGTATTTTTAGTTGAGATGAAAAATATGTTTTTATTTAAACAATTGGAAGAAGTGTACTTATTTATGAGCAACCATTGAATGTGGGAGGCAGCAGTTTCTATTGAAGGCATATTTCATAGAAAATAGCAGACAAGGATTTAGTTTTTAGCTTTTTAATCGTCTTTTCTTGTTGGCAATCAAGATGTTGCAACTGTTATTAAAGGGATTTTATGAACTAAGCGAAATCTGTTAGTGTAGTTCGAGATTGGGTACTTTCGACCATCTTCAGTCATTGACGATGACGGGGATAAACGTGTTTTGTGGATTGCTAAATTGATTCTGTTCTCAAGAAATCTTTAAGCTGCAGAGTTCATCACATGCAACAGACGTAATGTGTAAACACGTTGACCATTGGAACTGGTGTAAAATTTGTTGAGATAGCAGCAAAGAATCATATGACTGTGAACCTGTAGAACTGTGCACCTATGTCACTTGCCTTTTAAAATTCCCGTTCCAAAACTAAAAGTGATTTTTTTTCTAGGCTCTCAATTCCTTACAATTATCACTTCTAATACTTGAAGTCGTTTCTTGCAATTAATGCTATATAATATTTTTGTTTTCTCAACTCAAATTTTTCGAAAGTTTGCGGGGGTCTTATGGTCCTCTATGATCTGTTTGTTTATGTGTGTACAGACGGTGCTAATATTTGATAAATGACAGGTTAGTCTACCGGTGAGGGTAGTAATTGTGTGTCTGATATATGAATTAAGTGTTCTTTTTCATTGTTAGTTTTAGAGATGTAATATGCCAGTGTGCATTAAATGGATATATAACATAATTCTGACTAATGGTGTTTTAGAGGTGCGCTATTGCTAGCGATGATAAATTTAAATTTTGCTGCATATAATGAATCTTAGATCTATGGGTAGGTGATATGTATCGATGTATAATATTTGCAAACGTTTTGTTTTGAGAGTACTTGGTTGCAATCAAATACATTGATGGTATGTTTATTTTTTTGGGAAACACAGACCTAAACCAAAATTACTTAGATACGAAAGCACAGTTCTCATTGCAACATTTAACATGAGTTTTAATTGAGTAAACCAGTTATCTGAGCTGAGTGAATCTGCTGCAGAGCAAAATTTAGGCATTATATTCATACAAGAACATTGATACTACCATCGCGAATGAGAAATAGAATATCATGATACTGATAGTGCATGGACGTTTGTCTTAATATTCCGTCAACAGAGTTTATGTGTTTTAAACGAGAAGCCATTTTCACTCTAAGCGACGAGCATCTGAAATAAGTAGTCGAATTCACATACTCGCACAGCAGTGTCTCATCTATTGAAAGTGATGTAAATATACGCCTAGATAAAGTGTGGACTGCTATCGATCGGTTATCGATCATATGGAGATCTAATCTATCCAATAAAATAATACCAGATTTCTTCCACATGGACGCTATCAAAAAGCAAAAAGAAAAAGTTAGATGGGAACTTAACAAAAATACTCTGAGGTATCTTGAACAAATCCTGGAAGCAACACCCCAGTAAACAACGACTGTACGGCCACTTATCATCCATCTCGAAAACAATCCAAGTAAGACAAACAAGATATGTAGGATACTGCTGGAGAAGCAAGGATGAACTCATAATTGAGGTTCTTTTAAAGACCCCAACACATAAACGTGATTGACAAGCAAATACTTATTTACATTAGGTGCGTGTGTGGACACAGGATGTAATTTGGAAGACTTGCCGGAAGAAATGGACTTTAGGGATAAATGGAGAGAGAGTCCGGAAAATCCACACTCACAGCATGATTTGATGAGATATATATATATATATATATATATAGGTAGGTAGATCCTCGAAAAGATTTGTATTTTTTGAATTCATCTATTTTGTTATTACATGCGTGTTTCTCGTTGTTGTGTTTTTCGAGTGTACACAGACAAAAACTATTAGAATAAAAAAGGAAAGTTACCAGTATATTTAAAACTACACTGTCACACACACAACAAATCCCCCAGGCACACACTCACACTCACGCACACAGAAGAAAATTAACTGTCAATGAAACCCAAAACCACTCCAACGCACGCACACACACACACACACACACACACACACACACACACACACACACACACACACACACACACACACACAATGACAAAAACATATCAAATATCAAAGAGGGATAAAACTGAAAAAGCAAACTTACACTAAGAAAAAGGGAGAATAACCTCTATATAAAACCCACAAACGAACGGAAAAACATTCAAACTGCGAATAAGAGTGAGTTCAAATCTCATTGATTACCCCATTAATAAGGCCTTGTGCCACATATGTTCTCTGACGAAAGCAACAGGCTGGAAACATACACATTTATAACACGTATGTAAGAACAAAATGAATAAATATAAAAAAGTGCAAATCTCTTCATATGCCTACCTTCTTTTAAAATATATTTTTATCCTATCTTTGGACCTACAACAAACATTTATATATATATATATATATATACACACACACGAGGATCATTAAATAAGTTTCCAGACTTTTTTCGTATGGGCACTTTTATTGATAGTATACACATGAAACTCTAGTCCCCTTCGAAGTAATCTCCTCCGGCTGCAGTGCCCTTGTACCGTTCCAACAACTTCTAGAAGGCCCCATAGAAGTCCTCTTGTGTGAGCGTGTCAATGACCTTCGTCACAGCCTCTTTCATCTCCTCAATTGTCTCATAACGACAGCCTGTGAGCTTAGGGAATAACCAAAAGTCACAGGGAGCAAGGTCTGGACTACAAGGAGGCCGAGGAACTGTCCTGATGCCCATCTTGGTCAAATAGTCAGTGACAAGGATGGAGTTGTGGACTGGTGCATTGCCCTGGTCTAAATGCCACTGAGCCGATTTGAAGAGTGCTGGCCTCTTCCGACGGAATCTCTTCCTGAAATTCCTTAAAACCTCAACATAGTAACCCTAACCCTAACCCTTTGGCCAATCAACTCTGGTGTATTGACTTCCTTGCTCCTACCACACCTCTCATCATCCCTCACAGACTCCGTGCCTTCCTTGAATCTCTTATGCCACTCAAAAACTGATGCTCGATTCATGCAAGATGCTCCGAAAGCATTCCATACGTTTCTGTGGCATTTTTTCCAAGTTTAAAACACAATTTTATTGCATATCGTTCTTCCTCACGTCCAAATTGCATTTTTGAAATTCACCTGCTGTGGCAATCAGGCTTTAGTAGGGTGTATTCTAATTCCTGGTGTGGCTGTTGATTTGAACCTGAAATCATAAAAATTGGTCAGTCATCTCATAAGATGTATAGCAATAACATACTGAATTTTCTACGACAATTTGAAATGCCTGTACAAAAAAAGTCTGGAAACTTATTGAATTCACCACGTATATATATATATATATATATATATATATATATATATATATATATTCTAAATTCACGCTGCTCTTACTATAAGAGGGTAATTTTTCCTATTAAAACATTTGACAGGCATGAGTTTTATACGGACACCGTGTGCCATCTAGAGTAGTTACAAAGTGCGATGGCAGGTTGGTATGGAGAAAGAGAGGGGGAGGGGTAAAAAGAGATTTGATAAGTATGAATATTTTGCAGTAATTTTTTTACATGTATCCATCTTAAATCATCGTCAGGAGAAACGTTCTTGTGAAGAAAACATTTTTTCAATCGTTTTTAAAAGAGGTGATATGTCATAAAAGCAGCGAAAAAATGAACCGGCAATAAAGTGCTGCTTTGAGGATGATGTTGAAGTCAAAGGATTGTTTTTGAGATTGTGTGTAAGTGGCCGTACAGCCGTTGTTTCCTGGGATGTTGCTTCCAGAATTTGTTCAAAATAGCTCATACCATTTTTGTTCAGTTCTCATCTAACTTTTTCTTTATGCGTTTTAATAGCATCCACGTGCTACATCATTACAAAATCTTTGTTTGAAACATTTTATCCATTTTTATACGTGTGTTTTAATATCGCCATGATATTGTCTAGTAATTTTTTTTTCTATTCATTCTTTCTATTTTGAAAGCATGGTCATTTGAGATGAAATTCTGTTTTACAAGTATTCATTTGTTGTAATCCATCGATTTGATTCCGTGTAAGTCTAAAGAAAAATTATTTGAATTTCTTTCCAATGTATTGGTTTTGGTGGCGTGTTCAACCTAGTAAATAAATTACATTTTTGCTGCTGCAATTAGGCATGAGGTCTATTAATTTTTTAGCAGTAAATCTGATGAATAATTGACTTAAGATGATAACAACATTAATATTACCTAGTTGGCTAAATTTAGTTGATTTTCATGTGGATTTGTTATAGATAACTTTATTATTTAATGTGTTGTTGCTTCCTATTATTTCACTGATTTTATCTGGTCGATGACGATAAGTTGTGGTTGAAATTTAATTGGGTCTAATCTTAAAATGTCCTACCGCTTCTCATGACTTTATATATAATTTTACGTATATAAATATGTATATGTGTATGTGGAAGAATCAATGACATTTTTAGACGTCTTCATGAAATAAACGAATTATGACCCAACTGGATTTTATAAAATAAAAAAGTTACTTTTTTCTTAGGAAAAACTCTGTGTTTAATTTTTCTACTTATAGCAATTTTTAAAACATTTTGTTTCATATCTGGTCAGAGCAATTGTTAAAAAGTTTACTGGAAACTGTATTTGACCACACACACACACACACACACATATATATATATACAAACAAACTGTATATAAAAGTAAGTCAAAAAGTTCTCAATATCTTTATAGCAGAGCAGATTAGGTTTAGGATTGAAAGTTATCATACTGTAGTATAATTTCTGTTACTTTTAGTTGTAATGATCATCATGATCATCATGGTTGTAGTCAGATGATTATAATGTCAAAATATTTGTACTTAATATGCTATTTTATTTATTGCAATTATTTCACATCAGTTTTAACTTGTGATTTTTCATTGATGTCTGAGTGACAACAACTCTCTTCAGGTTTTCTGGACTCTTCTGAATATTCTTGCTGATTTCAACAATGCTGTGGTCTGGATGGTGTCATTTCAGTCTCCAGTTACCCAGGGCTTTTTCCCAGGATTCTGAGGTCCGTTTCAATGTTTCCAACTCTAATTGATCTCATGTTGCATTCAGGGAAGAACAACAACTCTTAAGTAGAAAAAGGTATACTCTACTTTTTTTTTTTTTTTTGACGAAATGTACGAAATAGTAAAGTGAAGGAGTGAGACGAGGATGACTAAGTTTACATCCACCCGGGGATGAGATAGGAACCGTTTCTTCTTCGTTCTGCTTTCGTGAGACTGATATAGTGCCAACTCAAAACATTTAATCGTCTCCACTTCTTTTTCGTTCTTCGACTTCAGAGCCTTCTCAAAGTAACACTTCTTGAGATAATCGACTTCAGTGAGTCTGTTCCTTTGCACTTCTCTACTTCCAAGAGTTTGTTTCTTCACACTTTTCTACTTTCACGATTCTATCTTCCCACTTCTCTGCTTTGTGCGTCTAGAATCATCTCAAGGCATCTAATCATCTAAGCTTCTACGCATTCCTCCACGTTCCAGAGTCTGTTTCTTCACGTTTCTCTGCTTCATGCATCAGGCCTTTCTCTACCTCGCAACCTCTGGCAGTCTGGCTCAAGGCCAGAGCCCAGACCGACGTGATGTCAAGTGACTCTTCGGTCGGCTCCTTTGTTCTCTTTGGGGAGAAAATCTTCAGTCATTATATGATTTTCCGGACACTTACACAATCATCGTAGTCACATTTCCTTCTGGCATGCCACCCACGCAATTCACGCGGCATTTCCACCGTGTTTTGTTTAACGAAGGATACAGGTGGACATCTTGTTTTGCTTCTCCTGCAACTTACGAAACATGTCGAATTTGATATCCAAAACTCACAATGAACTTCATCTTTCACATCTTCAGCTCTCTGACAAGATCTAAGTATTGGGTTCAGCTTTTTTGCTTTCTTTTATTTTCTCTCTTGAGCAGCAAAATCTACTAGATAAGAAGTTATTTTCTTGTTAATTGACACAAGTTCTGAATTTCTGGCCTAGATTGCTAGATTATTATAATTATTATAATTATTATTATCATTATTATTATGTTTGTGTGTTTGTGCATTGAGTGCCTAGTAAGCTAAAAGAAAACATCCACAAATGCAATAAAAAATTAACTGGCCGTCCAAAATAGTTTCTGTGTACCAGACTAGAGCAGGCTTTTTTAATACCAATATAGCACTTTGAGAGTTCCAAAATTATGTATCTCATTTATTTGAACTCATAAGAAAGCACATGGCACTTGGCACACACACACACACACACACACTTTGGTATCAGTCGGGATTTTTCGAGTCATTAATGCGAAGTTTGGAAACGGTTTAAACATTTTTATCGATGATTGAATATTGGCAGATATGATTGATTTGTTCGAAGAATTCGCTGGCAGATTGATTAGTTGCCTGTTCGATATGGAAAGAAGTTAGTCGAATATTTTCTATTTTCTTTGATCAAAAATACTTGATAATTTCAAAATAATCCTTTTAGGCTGAGTGACTTCAACCACTACTCTTTACCACCCTCTCTACACAGACATAAACGATTGTATATAAATACATATACATATATATATACAACTAGTATATATATACATATATACTAGCTGTATCTGAGAAATTCCACGGTATACCATCGTAAGATATATATATATATATATATATATATATATGTGTGTGTGTGTGTGTGTGTGTGTGTGTGTGTGTGTGTGTGTGTGTGTGTGTGTGTGTGGCTTGGTTTATTTAACGACTTATCAATACCTATTCATATTCTTTAAATCATTTGTGCATATAAAGTTTTAACTATTTCTAATTCTATTAATTTTCAAACAGATCAATCGCCGGGTTCTGATTGGACCTGGAAAAATAGTAATAAATGAGTCCTTCATATATCCCCGAGTTCCAATAATGGAGCCTCATGTTGGATGTAAAGTTGATTTATATCATAACATCTTTTTTGTCGGTATAATATTTTACTAGCAATAATATAATCATCTTTCGTTGATTGATTTTAACTGCATTTATGCTCGTCTAAGCTTATTATATTACTAGAGGTTAGGGAATCGAGTTCATTGCATGTTCATATTTACATTTTTATGTAGTTGTTTCTTAAAAATTTTTTTAGCACAGTCCAATGAATTTTTAAACAGATGAATTTGACACCAAAATAGGACCTCTCAAGTGCTACTACTCCAGATCAGTTTTTGGGTGAGGCAGTGCTTACCTCTTAGCAGGTGGTGCAGTCAATGTATTCTACGCCGGCTGATAGGGATTTTTAAGGGATGTTAACGTCGTAGGAAATAGACACGGCGACACGAGTTCAAATCCTGGACGAGACTGATTGCATTTTACATAGCGCTATTTTCCCTCCAGCTATGGGTAAATAGTAGGACAGACTGAATTCTTCAGCCTTGGTGAGACAACTACTCTAGGAGAAGGAAAACTCTGAATTCAAACCTGTTAAACTCTGCTTAAAAATTGACCTTGTGTCATATCCTGCCCAAGCGGAGGGGTTGATGAATATGGATAGGGATTTTTGATATCAAGGGCTAAAATGTATAACGATTAGATACCATTATGTTAGAATAAAAACATGCAAATGTTTTGCTAAAAATAACAATGTTAATAATAGTTTTATATTAGATAAAATTATATATAAATCATGACGTTACGTAAAACATGGTTGGCAAAAAGAAGATAGTCGTGCGTTAAAGAAAAGAATATAACGATCAAGACGTAACATTAGAAAAGGTTTTGCTAAAAATAACAAGACTGAAGATAGTCTTATGTTGAAGAAGAAAATATATCGATCCAGATGTTATGTTAAAATAAAAACATTTAACTAAAAATAATGATGAGGATAGTCGTTCGATATAATGTATGGAATCGTAAAAATAGTTAATCTTGAAACTTTGGTTAATACAAAAATGATAAACTATATGTCGATTAAAAGGTTGAGCTAAAAATAACATTAAAAAAAAAGAAAATGAAGATTATTGTTTGAAGAATATATGGAATAACTATAAAAATGGTTAATCTCAGAACTTTGGACAATACAACAATGTCAGGAATATCTCGGCCAGAAACGTTACATTAAAAACAATAATGGTGAATTTGAATAAAATAGGGACTATTCTTGTAGAAGAATGTTTTACAGATAATGGTCCTTTATTCGAAACAGCAGCAAGTAATATCAGAAATGTTCTGAGACAATACTTAACGGCAAAAAGAATGTACTAAAAGTTCTCTCTTCAGGCAAAACAATTTTCTGACGACAATAATTGAGATAACTGTCAAAAATAGTGGAAACGAATCTCTCTCTTTCTTTCTCTCACCCCCTCTCTCTCTCTCTCTCTCTCTCTCAATCTATCTATCTATCTATCTATCTATCTATCTCGCTCTTTATATATATATATATATATATATATATATATATATATATATATATATATATATATACGTGTGTATGTATGTGTGTGAAAATTACTATATCGTTATTTCCTCACACGCAAGCGAGTTCTGTAAAAAAGATGACAACGGTAAAATATACTCTATTAAAGCTAAATAAACACCGGATTCCTGAGGTAATTTTTGTTTTAAAAATGTATGAACAGATCACCCCCTCTAGAAATCATTGAAATTTTAACAAAAAATACCGGACGATTTGTCTTCTTATTATAGTTTCCGCCAAATTATATTAGGCTTCCTTGGTGCTTTTTTCAAAATTGTTTTTGTTCTTGAAAAAAGAAAAAAAAGATACTGCAAGAAAGAAAAAAAAAGACGTTTGAGACGTCAGTTTGCATTTCAATGTGAATGTTTTAAGTCCACCATCTTGCCAATGATTCTGGTAACTTGGTTTTCAGAGTTGTATCTATCAAGACACATTGCAGCAAAGCAAAACGGCAGCAAGTCGAATCAGTATTAGAAAAGTCGACTCAAGAAAAAAAGAAAACGAAAACAATGCACGACAGAAACTAGAAAAACTTATAAACCTACTCTTTATTCTCTCTCTCGATTTCATGGTGCTATCTTTATTCTTATACGCTTGTAGTTTTCATAGCATGTTTTATGTTGTATTTTTTTAGATGAAGTATCTTGATTTTTTCTTATTTATTTTGTCAATGAGTGATTGAGTGATTTCAATGGCATGTCAACTCGTCTAGGAATAAATTTGTTCGTAGAAATAACTGGCAGATTGATTCTATTTTCTTTGATCAAAAATACCAGATAATTTTGAAATAATCGATTACCAAATAATATTTCCAAATAATAAGGGAATTGTACTTAATGTATGTTCATTGTTTGTACAATTGTACTTAATGTATGTTCATTGTTTGTACAATTGTTTCTTCTGAGTTTTTCTCACACACGGTCACATCGAAGACGAGTAATTATTAAACGTATTTATTTTGACGTAGTTGGGACTCTCACAGGTACTACCACTTCGGGCCATTATGAACTAGGGAGTCATAACAATGAAAAGATACCAATTTCGTTTAGAATTATCTTTCTCTTTTTGTTTTCACGGTATGACTCTAAAATGAATCCAGCGGTGAAGCTACAGCTCCAGAGATCTGAAGTGTGTGGCGTATCTCTTCATTGCCATTACTCCCAGGTTCACTTTGACCCGGACTGTTTGTTACTATTAAGGTCCCATCTACTGTTTTGAATACATCTGTTTAAAAAATATTATCCTACTCCTTCGGAAATGTTAGCTGATGATCTTTCACTGAAGTCTGAGTGACAGCAAGTTTCTTCTGATATTCAGGACTCTTCTCAGTGTTCTGGTCGATCTCAAGAATGCTGTACTTTTGATGGTCCTGATTGGTCCTCTGATTTTCACTTCTTTCAGTCACACCCCTTCCAAGCCTTTGCAGATCGTTCCAAGGACGCCAATTAGAGTTGGTATCACCGTCACCCTCATACTTCTTATCTTTCTTAGCTCTCTGGCAAGATCTAACTTGTTGCCTCTCTTTTCGCTTTCTTTGATTTGCATTCTGGGGTCTCTGGGACGGCAAAATTCACTATACGGTAAGTCCTCTTTTCTTTCTCGATTAGTCCTAGGTCTGGTGTTCTAGTCGGGATAAGTGATCTGTTTTTATTTCAAAATCGCAGGGAATTTTATGCGTCTCATTCTCTTGGACAAATGTTTGTGCGTATATCATTTGGTAGAGGGATCAAACATCAACTTCTTGCACAATTACCAGCAGGTCACCTTCCCCACCGTCATGTGTAGTCTTATACTCCCTTTGTGTTAGTTTGTTACATTCGCTTATTTATGTTATTAAATGTCTTGTCCTTGTCACCACACAACGAATACTTGCTATTCTGTTGCGTATAATCGATTTTTGCTTTAACATAATTGGTCTATATGGCGGTTTGTTTTGCTGCAATAAGAAGAGATTCAGTTTCACTCGTAAGTTTTTCTTTTCTAAAGTCATGTCCAGGTCTTCTCTTGTGAGATTTCATCAGTTTGTGGCTTGACATACCAATACAGTTATTTTTCTTCCTATTTCAGTTTACTTGTTTTTGTTGTTGTTCAGTTAGTCCATATCTTGTGACTGAGGTTACTGGCCGCTGTAATTCGTCTTTGTTCTTTTTAATGTAGTTATCGTGTCATCGTACTGATGCATCTACACTGTCTTCGATGCTGGTGAATCCACGTCCAACTTTTCTTAGTACATATACTTTATCAATGTCATCTCTCTCAGATGTAAAAGCCCAAATGCATCGTCATCAACTTTCTTGTCCTCTAGTTTCTTTGTCTTTGTTCCATCTCTTATCTATTTTAAGAATTTTTTTTCTTTCATCAGTGTTTGTTTGATGGTATCCACATCCACGATCCCCAAATGCTTGCAAGTTTCCTTTTCTTCAAGTATTCTTATTCTTTCCTAATTTGGTAGTTCTATTCCTTCCATTATATCTCTTTTGACACTTTTCATTATTAGTATTGTAAATTTTGCAATGTGAAATTCCATTCCTTCATGCGAGATGTATATTCGTGTTGTTAATATTATTGTCTCCAGTTCTTTTTCATTTTTGATGTCGTCCATGTAAATAAAGTAATTAATATTTTCCCGTGATTCAATAAATATTCAGCCACTAGTGTACTTCGTAAGTTTGTAATTGAGTGGCATCATGCTATTACAAGCAGTAATGGCGAAAGCGCGTCTTCGTGGAAGATGCTTCTCATGTTTTTTTTACCTTGGCTAAAGTTTTTCCTCTTGATATTAATTCCACTTTCGAGTTTTCTTTGGCTTCCGTGATGAATTTTATGACATTGTCGTATATCTTGCTTATTTCTGACAATCTACTCGCTAGGTTTGTGGGACCATATCATAGGCGTTTTTGACATCAATCCACACTATGGCTACATTTTTCCATCCCGTTTTGTCCCCCTTGATGATATGTTGATTAGTGTACAGTAAGTCAACTGTTCTTCTTATTCCCCTGTGGTATCTTTTTTTTGTTCTTCTGGAAACAGTTCGAGGCATATAAGCGAGTAATTCATCTCTTCCCCAATCTGTGAGATTTGGATTTTCCGCATTAGACATGTTATAGGTTAAAAGTTGCAGAGGACGATTCCTTTGTCCTGAATGAATATGAATTTTTAAAACTAGAATTCATGTATACAGTTCATGACCTAGAATTTTTCAATACTGTACTTTTTGAGTTTTACTCTGAGCGATTCCAGGTGTATGTCCGCCTCAGACCTTCTCTGAGTCTATTTTTTCCTGATATCTATCTATTCATTTCCGTTATGCCTTTTCTCTTCTCACATTTTACTCCAAAATTGCATGCTTCCCTTGGATCTGATTGTTGGTTCGTCCTCGTGTATTGCTGCCTTTTTCTTGGTAGAATTTTCTTTCATTATTTCGGAATGTCCCGTTTTATTTGAATTGGTTGACCCTATTTCTGTATCGTTTTACTTTCCCTTCTCTCGTCAATATCTTTTGATTTATTTTTTTCAAATTGTATTGTCAGATTTACCTACTGTTTTGTTAAGCTCGTTTTATTCCTACATAACGCTGTCTATGTGTTCTTTTTTCTTCGAACTTTCGCTTGTCGCAGTTTCTTTATTTATTTGTCGAGTCAAATTTACTATCCATGTTCTGTATTTCTCTTCGAATTCCTGGGGAGAACACCGATTATATCACAGACTAGTTTTGTTCTTGAATAAATTAGCTTTTTTAGTTAAGTGATGTTGTCTGTTGGAATATCTATTAATAATATTTTTAGCTTTGTGGTTTCTTCCTTAATTTGTTTCAGTTGTACTTCCTGAGAAATGGTAATGTTGTCTTCTTTTCCGTCATGATTTTCTCTATTAACTCTTCATTCATTTTTTATTCTAGTGTTAATATATGTTCTGGGTTGCAAGAGTATGTGGTTTTCAGCATTTTGCGTGTTAGTTCGGTTACGGGTTCTTTTTTCTTTTTAGTATTTCAGTGTTTTGACTCAGGTCGGGGATCTTGTTCATAATCTTCTTTATTTACTTTCTATTTCTATTATGTCAAGGTCATAAAACGAACTGTTCTTTTATATCATTCTTGCTTGGTCAGCAAGTCTTTGGCTTGCTGCAATAAATCTAACGGATTTTGCTCAAATTTCAATCATTCTTTTTGTATACTCTCTTTGTACTGCATTGCTCTTCAAATAACTGAAGTATATTTTGTTATGTTCTCTAGTCCATTTTTTCTGTTGCTGTCTCTTCGGGTGGGTATTTGCTTTGGTCGTTTGTATACCTGAAATGATAACAGTCAACATTTGCTGGATGCCCAAAAGGTCAGGAGTTTCCTTGATAGCCATAGGTGGCTATCAAGGAAACTCCTGATGATAACGATAAATAGACCTGTTATCTGGATCCTATATCGAATTAGGTTTGAATTTCATGAATAGCATATTGTTGCTATACCAGACAAATGGTTTGATTATTATCTGTTCTCATGTCACAGATGTGGTCCGGTATTCTTACAAGAAAGAAGACACTTAAGCAAGCCACAGAATTTTCTTTTAAAATTAAGTTTTAACAAAGAAAAGGTTCAAGGGTCACCTTTTTAAAAACCTGTTGGGTTTAAATCTTCATTGGTTATTTACTTGAGCTGTTACTTTGTATGCAGATTGACTTATAAATGATTCTACTGTTTAGTTGTACAAACCAGAACCATTTTGTAATATTGTAGTATTCCACAATGCCAGATCTTATCATCAAAACTACACTAAACATCGCTACCTGCCACTTTTGTTTAACGGCTTTTAATCAAAAATGTTTTACTCAGGTGACTTAGGAAAAGGAAAGTGCTACGACTAAATTCTCTCTGTCCTTCATACTCTTATCACATTTTGCAGCTTTTTTTTACACACACACACACACACACACACACACACACACACACACACACACATACACACACATCTTTACTGTACTATCGAAGTGAAATTTAGTGCTTTCCTTTATATATATATATATATATATATATAAGGAAAGCACTAAATTTTACTTTGATTGTACGGTAAAGGTTTTTTCGAAATATCTTGACACAAAGAAAAATTTTGTTATTATTATTATTATTATTATTATTATTATTATTATTATTATTATTATTATTATTATTTACTCCTTGAGAGTTTTCCACATCAGTTAACGCTGATGGTCTTTCACTGGTTGCTTGAGTGACAGCAACTCCCCTCAAATTTCCAAGATTCGTTTCAGTATTCTGGCCATTCTCAACAATGTTGTAGTTTGGATGGTCTCCACTCGTCCTCCTATTTCCAAGTCCTCCAGTGCCTTTAATAATCCATTAGTTACTGTACCAAAAGCACCAAAACAATAGGTATAATTGTCACCGACATGTTCCATAATTTTTTCAATTCTCTAGCAATGTTATATTCTCATTTGCTGATTCATGCGGAAATATACATTTATATGCTGGATACATACTGACGCAATAATAAGGACGCAGGAAGAAACGACACATGAAGGAGGACGCAGGAAGACTTCTTTAACAATATTTTACCTCTCACTTTATTGCAAGGGTTCGAAAGGGTTCGAAAGGGTTGCATGTGAGAGGGAGCTGGAGATCGAACATAACTGCAATATTTTGACCCCGCTGTTATTTTCGTCATGTTGTGTCTTTCTTGTTCTCCTGATGCTGGGGTCCACTCCATCGGGGTTTCCGAGGGCCCCCTCGGTCGGGTGTGGCTTTCCTTACCCCATCTAGTCTCTAGCTGTCTGGAATTCTACTGGCAACTGCTTCTTGGACTCGAACTCAACTGTGTTAGATAATAATTCAACGCCCACACGATCGCCCACTGGATCTTTGAAATCGAATGTTTAATCGTCATCAAGCGGAAATAACTGTCATGCAGTTCAAAGGTCACTCTCTTCCGGTGCATCAGTCTGTATTGGCACAGTGGGACCTTCACCTTGTCCCATATTATAAGCCTTAATCCACCCACGCGATCTCTTTCGATTACCGGCCATTGGAATGTGTCACTTACTTCCGGTGCATCACCTTGGAATAGCATTTCTTTGGGCCGGGTCGAAGGTCAAAACATAACAGCAAGGTCCGGGTACTTTTCCTTCTTTTCACTTTATTTCAGTTTTATTCTGTGGTTAGCCGGGACAGCAAAGTCCACAATTTTGAAAGTTCTATTTCTTCTTGATTATTATAAGGTATGGTCTTCTGGCCGAGATTAAGTGATCTGTTTCTATGTCAAAGTCCCATAGGAGTTTATGTATGTCATTCTCTAGGACAGATACTGGATTGTGCATATACCATTTGTTCGTATGGTCAAATTTAAAGTTTTTGCACATCACCCAGTGAATCACCTAGCCCACCCTATCGTGTCTTGTCTTCTGTGCTAATTTGCTGCATTCGCTAATTATGTGATTGATCGTTTCGTCTCTGTCATAACATAACCTACATTTGCTATTTTGTTGCGTCTTATCTATTCTTGCTTTGATATGATTGCTACTTACGGCGTCATTTTGTGCTGCTATTAGGAGAGATTCTGTTTCTCCCGTAAGGTTTCCTTTTCTTAGCCATGTCCAGGTTTTCTCATCAACGTTGTTTTCAATGCTGGCAAGTCGTCTTCCTCTCTTCTTTCTTCTTTCAAACATATAGTTTGTCAGCATCCTCTCTGGCATTAGCCTTATGCATGGTCGTTAGTTTTCTTGTTCTTTGGTCCATTTGCTTAAGTTCTTCTCTGGTTCACTTTAAAACGAGTCCCGAATATCTTACGAGGAGCACAACCCAGATATTTATTTCTTCGATAAGGCTTCTGCAACAGAGTTTTTTTTCGAATAGCATTCTAGTTCTCCTGAGATATTCTTTCTTAAGTTTTTCTTTCATCTCCACTTGTTTGGTGGTGTCAGCCTCCAAGATGCCCAAGTATTTGTACGTTTCCTTTCCTCTGAGTGTTCTAATCTTGTCTTTATTTGGCAGTTCCATTCTGTCCGTCAGGTGTCGTTTGCCGCTTTTCATTACTAGCATGGCACATTTTTCAATGCTAAATCCCATTCCTATGTCCTGACTGTATATTATATAATAGAAAACTATTCTATCTTAGTGACTGACCAGTCAACCATTACAACATCATCATGCCATTCAGGTCATGTTGTTATCATTCATTTTTTATTCATGACTGGGCATTGAGACATTCCACTTTTGAACCACATATGTAAACATTAAGCTCAAAGTACTCGCAACTCACTTGTAAAATCCACGTTTGCTATTGCGTAATATCGCATTACATACGAATTTTAACATACATTCAGCAACTATGTGAGGATACAGGATGTTGTCCTGAAGACCTGCCTGAGGAGATGAACGATAGGGAAAAGTGGCGAGAAAGGATCAGGGATATCCGTGCTACCAGCACGACATGATGATGATGATGATGACATACGAATTTTAAGAATTCATATTCTTAAAGTACTTCATCTTAGAAATCTTTCATAAGCATGTCAGTTTCAAAATCTTACATTACTCTAAGGAAACAATGAGTACCTGTCTCAATTCACAAATAGGCATCTCCGTAAGGGTTCTCATAGGGTGTCAGATGACACTCTCAGAAATTTCTTCGTTTTGTCCTCTGTACTAAGAACAGTAAAGGAGTCGTCTGTTGCTCATAGTATGGCCATTTAACTTCATCATGAAGTAAGAATTTTTTCCCTCTTGAACACCCTTCACATATTGCTTCTTCATAGAACAACATGTGCATATTTCATCTATTTCAAAAGTCACGTATATATATATATATATATATATATATATATATATATATATATATATATAAAGCTCTTCGAACGAATTGAGCACTCTTTTGTTTGAACTTTTGATGGGGATTCTAAACTCTCTGAATTTCTAACTTTGTTCATATCTATGTAGGAATGTCCATGTAAAAA
>OY757940.1:21385773-21478273 GCA_963585895.1 Sepioteuthis lessoniana | reverse complement strand
ATACCTATAGACGTAAATCGATCAACGGAATACATAAAAACTGCGCGTATCGTTGGAGATTTTTTATTTTTTATAGACATTTTCCCTGCAGGGCTTCGATCCGTTTTGCTCGAAATTCAGAGTACTTCAAACAAAATAAGAAAAAAAAGTCAGTATGAGGATGATTCCAAGGTGGGGGGGGTGAAAGGTGAAAGAAGATGTGAGACAACGTGAGAGAAATGGCGGAAAAAGGGAGCGTAAATCAGGCTGTGATGGGTCAGAGACAATGACAAAAAAGAAAAATTGAGAATAAATACTGTCAAACTTTAATCTCATAAAATAAGAACGTAGCACACACACACACACACACACACACACACACACACACACACACACACACACACACACACACACACACATACATTTGCATAATCTTACATAACATGGTGAATGTGCACTTACACACACACACATGTATATATAATCAAAACGATATATGTAGTGGGTGTGTATATATTTACATTTTGCAAACGATATATATATATATATATATATATATATATATATATATATATATATATAAAGTCGTGGTTTATCATTAAGTTGGGTGAATATATTATTGAGGCTCAGCGGAAAACTTCATAGGCTGACCAAGATACTCTCATGAACTGTTTCAAAATGAGATTTAATTTTTAACATAACACACCCCTTTTTCCATTAGAATTGAAGTCTTTGGGTTCCATTGGTCAAAAAAGTCATTACCACTACACATGACTCAATCAGATGAACTTTTCAGCCCATCCAAGTATATACATATATATATATATATATATATATATATATATGTGTGTGTGTGTGTGTGTGTGTGTGTGTGTGTGTGTGTGTGTGTGTGTGTGTGTGTGTGTGTAACATGAGAAATCTAACTATTTACACGCATACAAACATTCAGACATATACACAACTTGAATTATATATATATATATATATATATATATATTCTCGTAGTTCATAAATATCTAATTCTTCTCAACGTATTTTTATAGCGATCTTAGCATATATTATAAATAATGATCAGTATGTAAATCTAAATTGGATGGTTTGGTCGCTAACAAATAATGTGAGTTAATCTTTTAAATTTCCTTGATCAATTTTGAACTGGATTTTTGAAGGATGACAGACTTTTTTTTTTACTTTATGATTTAATTCAATTCAAAATCCTTTTCTTGTAATTCCTTTTGAAATTAAAAGAAAAAACATGAATACATTTTTTATTCCTCTCTAAGTTACGAGTTAATACCAATTCTTGATACTTTTTGATCAGCTGTATTATTTCTGTTTAAGAAGTATTTGTGAAACACAAGATTATGCAAAAGTAACATCCTCTACATTCAGTAGACTTAGCTCTCAACAACTTATCTTGATTCTGCAACAGAAAATTCATCGAAAGGATGTGGGAGACATTAAAAGCAAAACGGATGAACATCTTCAAATCATATAAAACTATTTAGTTTAAGATGTTCTACGGACAATGAAAAACTCTTTCGTGAATGCCAAACAAAGATTCTTGAAGAAAAATGAACGTTTCTTTTATTTGTAATTGTCTTGGTAAATATATTCAAGATAACCTTTGAACCTGTCTGTCTATGTATCTTTTTATAAACGAATGGTTCGGATGTGAAGAAATAAGAAGTCAAAGAAATGAAAAAGCTAACAACCCGAAAAGAGACCATCCGATAAACTTAAAAATGTGATGGTGTGAAAGCAGCAGTTGCCGAAAAGATGACGAAATCACCAGACACCATCTCGTGAGCTGGTCAGGGATATCGCCCAAGTAAGCGGGGTGGGTCTTCTGTGAACCCTAGTAAAAGAAGCTGGGTTTTTTAATTAACTTTCTTTTGTGGCTACAGACATGAGAGAGACGAGTTGTAGAAAGAACCAACAAAAGATCCGGGAAGAGTTGGTTCTTTCTAAGAAAGACGCACGTATCTGTCTTGCGCGTTATGTCCACTATCTGTTTATTATTATTTTCACGGCCCCAGGAACTGAAATCTCCAAGTCTTCTTCATTGAAATTGAAGCATTTGTTCCAGCGGCACAGACCTCAACAATTCGGGACCTGGCTTCGATGTTGCTATAGTTTATCTAAATCAATGATGGATTACGAAATTAGGAAGAGATCCTTGAAAATCATTATTTGAAAGTTCAAGCTCATGCACTTGAACACCGACCGCCATCCCGGGAAAGCAAAGCGCAAGTCGTTATACTCGAAGCAAAAACATTTATTTATTTGTTTCTTTTCTTTCTGCCGGATTTTGTCTCTTTTGTTTGTTCTACAGAAACTAATTTGTTATCCGTCCGAATATTAATATCTATTACTTTACACTTGTTTTGTTTTTTTAAATTTATAGGAATTATTTTCCCGCTTCGTGTAGCTTCGCCGCCATCTCTCTTTCTTTCTTTCTTTCAGTTTATAATGTATCAATAAATCTCTCTCCTTCTATCTCTTTGTTTTACACCCCATATATATATATATATATATATATATATATATATATATATATATATACACACGCATGAACACACACACACACACAGACATATATGTATATATATAGGATAAACATGAGTGATAATACAAAAAGGATTATTTCTTTTGTGCTATTCATTTTTTATTGTTCTCAACTAGTTTCAACCTTAGGTTATCACCAAGAGAAAGGTTTTTAGAAAGTTGTTTTTTTTTTTTTTTGTCTTCAATAGTTTCAAAAATGAATTGTTTTGAATAGTTAATTGAATAGTTTTTTATGCTATAAGAGATGTGACTAAAAGTGAACTGATATCCATTCATCTAATCAAAATTATGTTTTGGCATCCAAGTATCTTGAACTAACCTGTAGATGATCTCTATCATAGATACCTGGCGTTGAGCTCTCCATTTGAGAGATACATGTTAAGCATGGGCGGGGAGAATTTCAACTTAGGCGTGACTGCTTCCTAAGGCATGTAGATGTTTATGTGTTACCCTAAACCAATCTATCTTATTCGGTGTATTAAAAATCATTTATCTTGATGTGAAAACCATTTAGGGACAATGTTCGAAGATTGTTTATCGCTTTGATATTGCCTAATGTTTTTTTCTGATTCTTTCTTTGATTTTTTGTATCTTTGTAAAAATCGTGATCGTTATCATAATAGACATGAAAATGGTGGAATTATTTAAGTTTTTCCAAGTCTACTTAAGTTCATTCTGTTATGTAGCAGATATATCTCTGTTGCCTGCATAAGAAAGTTAAAACAAATCTGAACAATTTAACAGAGAAAACAGCTGAAATCATGAATATGACGAAATGCAAAGTTTTGTAATCACAAAATGATTTCTCAAAAATATGTTCTCTATTCTCCAAGAAAAAAATGTTATAAAGATTTCAGAATAATTACGTATGAAGCAGTTATACTCTTTTTCATCATCGGATATTTCTACTTCTTGTCTTGTGGTTACGTTTTCATTGATGTACTTTAAAATAGAATATAATTATAATATATACATATAATGTATTTTAATCTATCTTACTATGTTGACAGGGCTTAGAATATGCTGAATGTATTCATTTCTGAGGGGTAAGATTCCCTACTAAACAGGTGTTCTGGATATCCCACAAAACCGTACCTGGTAATAGGGCTCCCGTTCTGGAAAACTAGAGAGTGTGAAATATCCCATCATTGCCTTTACTCCCATGTCCACTCGGATCTGGAGGGGTATTTGACCGAACAGGTCAAATAAATCAGTTTGAAAAGTATTAGTTTTGAATAGGAAAACTTGATACTATGTAAAAGTAAATTATTTGTATTATGAATGGTTACTTGAAGTTATAATTGTTTAAAATGGTGATTATTATTATTATTAGTTACTTGAAACCATATAACTGTGTGCAAACAATTGTTCATTATTAAAAAAGAAAAGGTTACTTGAAACAATGTAGTTGTGTATAAATTAGTACTTGATATAAATATGTGAAACCGTGCGACTGTGTGCAAATTATTTGTATAAGATTAGAATAATTGATATTATATAGGCAAAACTCATAGAAGACACAATATCAAAATGAGTACAATTCTCTAAGTATGGAATAACCCTGGATTGGTTGACATTCTATTTAATTCAATCAGTCATTTAATCTGTAGTTATGTAATGTAAATAGTGTCTCTTGTTTTGTGTTTTATCTTCTGAAAAACTTTTCATAATTAGCTTTTTCCTATCTATTATGTAAAGAAAAATTTGATGTTCATACCTGTTTTATTTTTTATTTTCCAGTATCTTGAATGTAATCCATTGTTTAGTTATACATTGTTTAGAGATGGTCAATAAATGCTCACTGTCATTAGCTATTGCGTTATTAAGGGTTCACATTTTCTAAAATATTATAATTTAATATGAATGACTGAAATCATATTATCGTGTAGAAATTATTAGTATTAGATGGGAATATGTGAAATTATATAACAATTTGCAAACTATTTCTATTAGGAAAAGTTCCTTGAAGTAATAGTTTTTGGGGGTTTTGTTTTTTTGCAAAAAATGACTATCAAATAGGAATTGTGACTTAAAACAATAAAATTGCGTGAAAATAAGAAGATCCACTTCGTTCCTTCTCTCTTTGCTTTTCTTTCTATCTTCTTTCTTTCTTTTATATATTATATATTTCTTTTCTATATTATATATTTTATATTATATATTTCTTTTATATATTATATATTTCTTTTATATATTATATATTTGCTTTTCTTTCTATCTTCTTTCTTTCTTTTATATATTATATATTTCTTTCTTTTATATATTACTATATTATATATTACTATATATTACTACTTGAAACCATTTAACTGTGAAAGGAAATGATTACTATCAAATAGGAATAGTGACTTGAAATCATATAGTTAGCAATAGTTTCTTGGTGTTAGATAAGAATGCTTGAAACCACATAATTTTTACAAATGATTTGTATTTTTAAAATGCATTTTTAATCACGCAGTCAATTTATCAACTGGCTGCTCGAAAACAAAAATTAAAATCGTACTGGTTAAGAAGGGCCTAAAATTTCAGTTTTTAACTTTTTTCTAAATTTTCTGGGTATCATTTTTAAAAATTCAAAACCAATTCTATCGGAACAGAAATTATATTACTAACCTTAAAAAAGAAAATGATCATTTTGGGAAAAAATGATTTTTTTTTGTGTGTGATTGTTTTCAAAGTCAGATCACTTTAGAAACGGAAAATATAAAATACATTCAATTACTTATAATTTTCTGTTGAATTTAAGGTTTGTTCAAATTCTAAGGATTAGATTCAAGTTATTCTGACATCACTGGTTCCCGACACACACACACACACACACACACACACACACACATATATATATATATATATATATATATTTGTGTGTGTTTTAGATATTTTTAAGCCACACTGTTTTTACATTGCTTTTTTATATAATTATTAAATGGTCAATCACATTTGTTCTTAATCTTTTAATTATAACTCATCACACACACACACACACACACACACACACACACACACACACACACACACACACACACACATATATATATATATATATATATATATATATATATATATAATGACATTATAGCAGCCTTTAATTCAACTGCAGGGCTTGGGCCTTATCTTACTATTCTGACCAATTTTCAGTTGTCCTATTTGTTTGTTTGTTTCTTTGGGTTTTATAGCGTATCAACCTTTGTAGGTTAGTTAATACGAAATCTATCTTTATACATATAAATAGTTCTATTTCAAACAATTCAGTTTAGAATAAGTACACAGATTAGTACTAATTTGACCCATAGATAGGACCCTATCAGGTGCTGGCTCCGGGCTACAGTGGACTTGAGATTGATGGCAATGAAAGGGTACTCTGCATTCGCCAAAGCTCCAGAATTACTGGAACCTCATCATCAGATTATTTAGTGTCATATCCAGGACACGCGTTGGGGGAGTCTTACCCCTCTGCAGAGAAGCAGTCGGTGTATTCTACAGCGCCAGCCGACTGGGCAACTATTCGGTTTAGTCAAACAGTTCTAATTCAAACAATTCAGTTTAGTATAAGTACACAGTTTAAATGTCAAAACAGTTCTATTTCAAGCAATTCTGTTTAGAGTAAGTACGCAGCTTCGTTCCATTTGACCCATAGATAGGGCCCAATCAGGTGCTACCACTCCGGGCCAGAGTTGACCTGGGAGCGATGATAATGAAGGGGTATTTCGCATTCCTCTAAGCTCCAGCATTACTAGAATCTCACCATCAAATTGTTTAGTGTCATATACAGGACACTCGTTGGAGAGGTCTTACCTCCCTGCCGAAATGCAGTCGGTGTATTCTACAGCTCCAGCCGACCGGGCAATTCTCTTTATAGATTGTTTCCTTTCAAAGGTTAGAGATTCCAATCTGTCCCACAATTCCACCCAAAACTGAACGGAGAATTAGATTCATGCCTTTCTTAAAGGTACCGACTCGAAGTATTGGAGGAAATTGAACTCGACTGGACGATTCCTTTTATCTCGACGATAATTACCAATATAAATTTACACACACACACACACACACACACACACACACACACACACACACACACACACACACACACACACACACACACATATATATATATATGTGTGTGTGTGTGTGTGTGTGTGTGTTATTGTATGTATATCCTTTTATATGTATACTTATTTGCTGTTTATATACATATACATACATATGTTTATCTTTTTATGTGTGGGTGTACTTTTCTTTCTATCTCTCTTTCCGAGTGATAGAGAAAGAATTACACACACACACACACACACACACACACACAATATATATATATATATATATATATATATATATATATATATATATATATATGATATACATATATATATATTAGAGACTAATGGCAATAGAAAGAGAAAGATAATATATATATGTGAGTGCACAGAATATGTGTTTGCGCGAGACATAGAGAACGAGACGGAGAAATAGCGATAGAATATATATGTGTGTACAAAAAGACAGACAGACAGAAAATTTATGTACACAGAGAATGAAAAAGGGAATGAAAGAAATATACCATATATGTGTGCACACAGAGAGAGAGAGAGAGAGAGAGAGAGAGAGAGAGAGAGAGAGAGAGAGAGAGAGTAAATGTAATTGTGCGCAAAGAAAAAAAGAGAGAATATATGTGAATTAAAGAATCTGATCGAGAGAGAGAAAAAGAGAGACAGAGGTGGGGGTAAAATAATGTATGTTTGAACGCAAAGAGAGGTGGGGGGATGTAAAGATAGATAGATAGATAGATAGATTGTGTGAGAGAGAAAGTTCTCTTTAATCATTGTGCGTTCTTTTCGACAATCTCGTCAGACCATTGCATTCGACATAAATCATATTTCTCCCGCCCTTTCGCCGTTCCTGTATGAAGCAATCATTTTTCCCCGTTGATCCATTCTTGACTGAGATTCCCAGATTACACCCATTCCGTCAATCCAACCCACCAGAACCCCCTCCAACCCACGAAAGTGTCTCAGTATTCGCAGCTAATGATTAATATATTCGAATAATGAAGCTGTTTTCACAAACCTAATGTTTATACGCAAAACAGTCGCATCATTATTTATCCTGCCTCGTCCTGTCCTTCTTTAGGCAGCAGCAGAGGAGCCACCGATGAGGGCCCAACTTAGTACACTAGCGAATTGGTTTCCGACACTAGCTTAATGACTATCGTATTTTCCAGTAATCATTTATTTATACAAAGCTAGTATGATAGAAAATAAAAACCCAGTTGCGTCCCGAGAGGAACACATTCACAAGTGTAAAAAATTGGACTCCTAAAACAGTTTATTAACCACGCATATCATATAAGCAGATATGATTTTATCCGTCCAAATCAACCAAAGCACTTGATAAGTCTTCCTGACTGCCCCCAGTATTCGCGCCGAACTGATGAATTTAAGTTTTTACAGGTCAGTCTACGCAGGTATGTCCGTGTGTAGGAGTCCATTAGAGAACGCCATTTATGACTTCAACCTTATTTGAAGCTAATGGAGCTTCATTATGGCGTTGGAGCTTCATTATGGTGTTGAACCTCCCTTACGTATTCATCCAACGCCTCCACCAATAGTGGGATGCGGGGTAAAGATTATTTGAATTTAGTTTTCCTTTTCCGTGACTGGTTGTCTTACCAAGACTAAGAAACCCTATTTACCTTACAGTTTTCCCAGAGCTGGTGTAGAGAGACTAGATGGATTCATTCTTTTCCCAAGGGCATTAACACTAAATGAAACTAAGCCTCGTCTAAAATTTTGGCTCGGATGGCTGATTCCATTTTCTTGTTACCATAGCAAATTGGTCTTAAAAGGGGTAAAGTTGCTAAGTCCATTATCGTATTCAGATATTTTTTTCTCCTAGATCAATTTGCCTAATTACAAGTCTGCTTTACCTGACTGTGTAGACATAGCAGTTGTCAAAAAAGGTTTTATGCCTTTCTTTAGAACATTAGCACGGATTGAATGAAAAAATACCCCAGGATTTGAACTAGGTTCGCGATGATAACTGCAACACTATCTAGAGTTATTGCTTTTACTTAAAAGACATTTCGCATCCATCGAGAACGTTCAAATGTCCATCTCCACAAAAGATAGAATATATCCGGTATCAAAATATCCTCGATTGTCAATAGGCGAATGACATTTACCCTTTTTTTCATCTAGATTTTCAATAAGATTTTGTTATTTATTTATCTTTTACTTCTCATATTCAATAATTAGTAAAGACTAGTATCATTATGTTTATTGTTTCTATCTCAACATTTCAGATTCTTCTCTACAGTTATCGTATCGGCGGGGCTTTTATGATTGTATCACTTTCATAAGGGTAAAAGACAACCCAACAAAAGACGTGTCCTTGTTATTACACAAAATTGTACTTGATGGTGATGCTCTAGTTCTGGAGACCTGAGAAGTACAAAGTATACCTTCATTGCCATTACTCCCAGGCCTGCCCTAACCCTGAGTGATAGTGCATGTTAGAGTCCAATATGTAGGTCAAATAAAATAAAAAGATTTTGTTTAAAAATTATTTGTTTTTCGATAGAACCTTGTACGAAAAAATTCCTTTGAAACGTCTACTTAAAAAAATATAAATATGACCGTACAATGAAAGCCATTATCAAACTTGTAGACATAAAATAACCCGAGACGAGCTGACATGCCGTTAAAATCAATCAATCACTCAATCGGATTAAAATCTTCCTTTTCATGTTTGTCATAACAATATCTCTTTCAGTGTACTCTCCTGGCATTCTGATGTTGTTTGAATAAAATATTAATCTTAATATAGTCTAGTTTAGTACAAGGTCAAAAGCTAGAATATTTAGTGAGAATCGGACTCAATAATAATCGTCTATTAATCGGTTCTTTAAACCACTAAACACCACACGAAATTCCTATAAACGATATATTGTTACAATTGATTGTTGTTTTTTTTTCTGGCCGATCATCCATATCTTATTGCGATTATTTCGACTGTTCTCTTCAGACTTCATTTTCTTTATCACTTATTCATTAGAACTTGGAATTTAAAAAACAGAATCTTGTATTTTCTTTTGTAAGTTGTTATGTTCTAATAAGTAAGTTTCCCGCATCATTATTACATAATTTTTGTGATATCTTCGAAGCATCGTCGAAGTTTGTTCGGATTTCTATTGCTTGCGCAGTCAAACAGTATGTCATTTTTAATTTGGGATCAAGTCACCCTCAACACATAATCGAAGTTAACCAACCATGAATCTGCTCAATGCTTGAATGGATGACCATCTTGAAACAGCAGCAGCTATAAAAAAAAAAACTACACCCTATGCAACAGACTAAACAAAGCTTAGTTAAGCAATAGTGAGCCTATTCAGTACTTAGATTGGTAACCATTTAGAAACAGGAAATACTGTAAGTAGGCTAAGGCCAATGTGCCAGATTGAGCAAAGCTTTGTAAATAATAAAGGAAGCAACGATAATCCTGTTCAGTACGTCGATTGGAAACCATTTAGAAGCACAGGGTACTGTAACATTAACTTGTACATTAGACTAAACAAAGCTGAATAAATGACAAGAGAAAGAATCGAACAAGTTGAGCAATAGTGACTCTCTTCCCTACTCCTGTAGATGAACACTCAGTGACAACTGGTTCTGTAAGCAATCTGAAGCCTCTATTCCAGGCTGAACAGAGCTTAATAAATGGCAAGCAAAAGAAAAGGAGTTAAGTTAATCTCAACCTGATCAGTACTTGAATGAGTCACTACATTTTAACAGCAGATACTGTAAGCAACTTTAGCAGATGCTGAAAGCAAACAGCTCTGGATGCCACACTAAAGAAAATTTATTAGATAAAAAAGAAAAGAAAGCCATTTCAGTACATAGGTGATCATTCAACAACGCAGATACTGTAAGTAACCGGGGGCTTGTGTGCCAGACTTGGCAAAGCATAGTAAATAACAAGAAAAAAGAAGAATTTAAGTGCTGATGAGACTGTCCAGTATCTTGGATTCTAACGGAATGCATGAAGAAAAAGGTAAATGGGTTAAAAGTAAAAGGCGATGTCTAAAAGGAATATTCTTTATAGAACTGTACTTAGTTAAACAACTATGTTATCTGGATTAAATATGGTAAATATAAAAGATAATTCTTCTTTGCATAAAGATAATACCAAGCATGCCTTTCCATAATATGTAAGGTAACAATGGATATGAGATTATTTGACGATATTTCAAATACTGTATAGTGAGATTGCAAGCGTACTGAACCTTTCGCATAGTGGCCAAGGATGTGAGCATAGCGAGCAAGACGTAAAGTAACCAAGCCTCTGCTGGACCGAGGGCAACGCTGAATTTGCTAGTAGGTTGATTTCTTTATTTAATGGCATATTAAACTTCGTGGGTAATTTAATGCCAAACTCACCCTTCTCAAAGAATAGCAGCGATACTATTTAACCGATAGTTGGTGGGTAATGGGGTTAAAATTCTTTTCTATGGGTATTAGCCCAAATATGAATGTAATAAAGCAATTGGAGTTCGAACTTACTTCATTCGAAGCGGCCGTCCAGTATTTTGGCCATTACATCTACCCACTCACTAATTTGAATTATGATGCTATGAATGAAACTATTTTATATAAATGAACAATTCCTTTCTTTTAAGTTAGACCGGTGTCTTCTTGTACTGTAAATTCTAAGAATGGAACTCATTTTCAAGGAGCATCAAAGCTGAGGCCAAATGAATCAGTGAATTTTTCGAAAGATGTTTACAAAGGGCGAATCATTCGTCATTATAATTGCTGTTGTTTGTATACAATAGACAATGATTTAAATACAGCTGGAAGGAGAACCACTCACGAAAGGAATTCTGAAGTTTTAGACATCTGAATAAAATTAGTCAAATTTCCAATTTGCTATCATTCTTAATTGTTCTCTCTCTTTCTCTCTCTTCCTTCTCTTCTCTCTATCTCCCTCTCACTCTCTCTCTCTCTATCTCTCTCACTTTCTCTCCCCCCGAACATATCATATTTGACAAGTAGATTTCTCTAGCTATTAATATCATCTGTTTTACCGAGTGAACCAAAAGATTGCCCCACGGTTGGAAAAATATCGATTTTCCTCGCTCGAATTGTTGCTTGGTGCTATTTTCGGGTCTCCCAGGCCCAGGACATAATTCCCGCTTCTCTGCGAGACGTTCCTGGTGTCAGGGTGGCTGTGGTGAAAGCGCGGGAAATGGCCCAAACGCAAGGCAATGGATAATGATTACCACCTGCGGGGACTGACATATTGAAGGATGGAGTCCTGTCGACCAAAGCAAGTCACCCAATAAAATTATTGAATGAGAGAGTATTGTCTCTTCCCCTCTCCCTTCAAACTTATCTGTATGTCAAAAGAGACAGTATTTAAAATGGCGCCAATATATTTCGACTCAGCTACCCAACAGCTTAAATAGTCAAACCAATCCGGAGAGATAGTTACTCCGCCAGGATGAAATTAAAATAATGTATGAGAGAAAGATTGTGTTGCGTCGGACTTTATTCTGAAAATCTGATGACGACAGTAAATACATGATTAAACGTTTATTCTTGAGTATTGGTCGATCCTTAATTCAAGGGCTGTTTCTTGTTCAACCCATTTTGCTTGAGTTTAAACTAATAAAATTATTACTGGTGTATAGATCGACTCTTTATTTATGGTCATGAAATAATTAATTCATGTAATTAAATTTGAAGCCAAAAGCTGTTCCAGGTTTTCCTATGATGTTTGAATTTTAGAATTACTAAATTATTACTCTTCTCTAAGTCGAACTTTGATTTATGATCACAAAATCATTAATTGAATAGAATTAATTTATGTAGCCAAGGGCTGTTTCTAGTTCTTCTCATTATGACACAACGGATGTTTAAAAATCAAAAACGAAGAAAGAAAAGTCGCTTATTTTTGGTAAGTCAGAAGCAATTTTGAAAAATGAAAACCATTAAAATCAAAATATTGGATAAATGTTAATTCTTTTGAGTTAACAAATCGAGATACAAAGGTCATTGGAGTCATTAAGTTGAAAAAAAACATTCAAGGTTGTAATATGTGCTGACCAAACTAAATAAAAAAGCGTTAAGCAATATAAATCTCACTGAGTGACCTCTTTAAGATTGCATCCGACAAAACTGAAAGATCAAAATACCAGGACCAATCAAACACAGGCTCAAAGAATTATGTTTTGTTCTTCTTCCCCAATCTATGTAAATGAAAGCTATGTTTTTATTGACAGGCCAATGAAATACGATATATGATCCGTCATTATGAACAATGTGAATGCGATACAAAAACACACTATCAAATCAAAAAGAGGTCATGGGATTTTTTCTCTTCTCCTTAATCTTTTTGGCAAAGAAATTCTGACTGTCCGACCAATCAGAGGTGTTAATTTTACCAATCTATTGTGTGAAATGCCGAAAGTTTTATCTAAAGCACATGAAAAGGGGTCAAGAGAGAAAGACGAAATCCCGAAACTACTGCTAATCGAAGACCTTGCCACTGGACAAAAAACTGACGAAAGAATTTACGAAATTCCCGGCCTCCAAAACACTTCGAACACCATCAAGACCACTTTTGTCGTTAAAAAAACTCCATTCTAATTTTCATAAAAGAAAAACGTCCGCTGAATTAGTCACCGTGTCTTTTCTCTTTTACGTACTGTGCAAAAGTTTTAATTTACATTTGAAATTGGTTATATTGTAATAAAAATGTATACAATGTATTTGTTAACAGAGAGTAGTCTCATTCTTGGAGTTGCCGACAGAAAACAAGGAAGAATTACAATATATATATATATATATATATATATATATATATATATATATTGGTGACGCTTTCATCATTCATTTTCCCGACGAAAGAAGCCAATGTCTAAAATATGGCGCCCGTTTCACGCGAACACGTAGCACCCAATGATAAATTGGAGCCTATCATCCAAACGCTAGGCAAAAAATCTAATTTCATGCTTCTAGTAATCTTTAAACGATTCAAAGTATCTCTCTACGTTTTTTTTTTTCCAACTTCTAATCATTTTGAATATGTGCACATGGTTGGTCGTTCTTCTCTAGATCAAAAAATTATCTTGCATTTACCATCAGTCGAAAAAGTAATGTCTCATTTTACTTATTTATTAATTCATTTTTTCATTGATTTATATTTTTCGTGATGTAACACAAATTGAAAATCAAAGCTGACCTTGAACGCGAGTCAAAAAATACATTTCGTTTTTACCCCTCGGAATTCACGTTCAGTAAAGTAATCCCGAATTATTACAGTTGTTGATTGATTAATTGGGTGAGTGAGTGATTTTAACATGTCAACCCGTCAAGAGTTATTTTATGACTATCGATCAGGGAGTCGCTTTCATATTTTGAGTTTTTATTATTTTAGGAAAATTCAAAACAGATCTATTTGACACATTGCCGGAGCCCTATTAGGTACTACCACTCCGAGACAAAGTGGACCTGAGAGTAATGGCAATAAGAAGGGTGACTCTAAACTCCCCAGTTTTCAAGAAATGGAGTTTCATTATCAATACTTTTTGTATCCAGCCGAAAACAGCCATTTTAGTGCAAATCTCGAATTGCAAAGGAAACAATGTATTTAAAACCTCACTGAATTTGTGAGATGGATATTCATCATTTAAAAGTTATTTGATCAAATTTTGGACATGTTAACATTTTACATGGATATTTAGTATTAAGAAAAAAACATAATCATAATTGTATTTTCTCATAACATGTTTGCTCACGGGGGTGCCAGGCTGAGTAATGCCCCTTTATTGTTTCTTATAAATCAACGAAGGATACAAGGCGGTGTTGACCGGCTATACAAGTAACATTTAACACATTCTACTTGGTTAGATTGTACTAATAGAAAATAATGTTCTCCAAAGTGGTTTAATATCGAATGGATAAAATGGGTTGTTTCCTTTTCAAGGCTAAGGGTCTCAAGCTGCACTGCTTTTTACCCATTAGTGCGAGTCTATCTGAAGTGGGGGTCATGTTGTTTTTTTTTTTCTAATGGCATTAGTGGTACTTGAATGTAAACATAATATGATATCGACATACTTCTGAACAAAAGCAAAAATTAAAAAAAACAGTTTTGTGGTCAGAAATTTTTTCTGCCGATGATGACTTGGTGGTCAGATAAGATTTCGAGGCCAAAGCATCATTATTTTTAATCGAGAGCACCGTATCAGTAACTTTCAAAAGAAACAAAATTTGTTGGTTTTTCGCCTCATCGTGGGAATGATACATCAAACTGCAAGTTAATTGGAGGAAGTGTTGACATGTCCAGATCACAGTACTTTATTAGGTTTTCTGTCACATTTGGAGAATGCCAATTAAAAATCTACCATGTACATGTAACCATTTGTTTACAACTTTCCAACCAATGTATATTATCTCAACAACTACGCGTTGATGTACATTTTAAACGATCCATGAGATGACAACGTCAGTACACTGACCGAAGAAATGGATGTGAAATTCCGGTCATATTTCTGCACGAAGTCAGAGTACAAAAGTTGAATAACGAAACGGTAAACCAGTAATGTTAAAAGTGAATTAAATGACGAAGTAACAAATTCAGATTAAGATAGAAACTCTAGAAAACTCAAGTAAAGTTTAAGTGACTAATTCTTAAGTGGTAACCCCTTTCGACAAATATGTCTTTTTTACCATCATCATCATCATCATCTTAATTATCGTGCAGTTTTAGTGAAAGTAAACTCAGGTCCCCGCCCAGTTGACAGGGCTTAGAATACGCTGACTGTAGAGAGGTAAGACCCCCTCCTCATAAAAGAGGTCACCTGAATAGGACACTAAGTTACATAAGATGAGGAGGCTCCAGTTCTGGAAATCTGAAGAGTGTTGAGTATCTCTTTATTTCTATTAATTCTAGATCTACCCCTATCGGATTTACTGTACCTTGTCAAATTAATCTGTTTAAAAACTATTCGTATTCGATAGGACTGTGTGCAAAAGAAACCTCTTAAAAACCAACTCGACGAAAAAGTAAATATGAATATACGATAAACGCCATTTCCCAAGCCTAAAATAACCCCGTTGACATGACATTAATAGCAATCAATTGTTTTATTTTCTGTTTTATTTGGAAGAGTTTTTTTTTTCTCTTTTGTACATTTGCTAGTCTGTGTGTATAAAAGAAATGATATAATAAAGTGATTTAAGTATTTCCAATATGTTTTAATTGATGATATAAATATTGGGGGCTACATATTCTTTAATGAAAACTTTTTTTTTCTTTTGCTTTTTTGGGCTGTGAAGAGAAATATATGTGATCATTTTTGTTAATTTGTGGTATACTTTTAATTCTAATTTGTTATTAGTTCCAGTTAGTAAGACATTCGGGAAAGGTAAAAAATGATTAGTTTCTATTTCATCTGTAAAATCTGTGATTGCTTCAATTTTTTTGAGTCTGTCAGTTACATCTGATATCTCTTAGTTACTTGGGTAAATAAATATTGCATTGTTGATATAGTTATTGTATAATGTGTGCGCTGAGAGAGGAGATCGGAGCCGAGGGACTTGAAGCAAACTTGGATGAGAGGTGCCCAGAACATTGAACCGGGGAGCTGGTTGAAGTTGAGCTCAGGTAAAGCGAGGTCATTTGCGTGCAAATTCAAAGCAAGTCGTCAAAAATGATTGGACGCTAAGATATGCACACGTGAAGCACTATTTAATCATAAGATGACTAAATATGGGAATGAAAGATTGATTTTTGCTTTCCGGTACCACGGAAGAAAAACGTATCGGTTTCGCTATCCTGGTTTTTACACAAAGCTCCACGTCATATGATAATCTGCATAAAATAAAACAGAAAAGATTATTTTCCCATTACAGCGTTGAGTTTTCTTCTATCAGTAAACTGAGGTAAAGCGCCATTCAATCATACTACAATGTGATAAAGCGTATCTTTAAACATCATGTATTTTAAGGACCTGATTCTGAGTATATACATATACCGTATTTGACAGCTTAGAAGATAGACATTTTTTTCAAAAATGTCTCAAAAAATGACTCTGCGTCCTATCATATCAAGGGTCAGTTCGGGATTACTGCCTTGTGGAGCTCGAGATAGTTTAAAAAATCATTTTAGCGTGGGAGAATTATTTAATTGTTCAACATCGAAAGGATCAATGAGCAGTCAGTCGAAAAAGGCCTCACATTAAGGTACTTATGAATATAGAGAATCCAAATCTGTTATTTGACACGAAGTGTTGTTTATTTTTGAAAAAAATAAACCATTAAACTCACAGAGAGAGTGTTATGGCTAGCCGAAGTCAACAGATTTTAATTGATGTGCATTTGAGTGCTAGGATTTAAAGTCATGTTATACCAAATTGTAGAAGTTAGAAAATAGATTTTAACTTTGTATTAGTTTAATCAGTGCCGCTGAGATGAACGAAGTTGCAAGAATTGTACTGGTAAAATCTCGTTTAATCTTTGAGGCCAGCTTCTGGTTTCGTATAAACTGTCAATGTAAAATATAAATAAAAGAAGTGTGCACACAAAAGAAATGACTTTGTTATCATTGTGCAATGTAAAAAAAATGCTAGAGAGAAGCAGCGAAAAGGATAAAGCGGACAGGAAGAGAACAAACAAAGCACGAAATGTGACGAACTATATCAGCATGATACAGATTGATTGAGACTCGGGTGAACCACGTGAAGATATAGGAAAATGGTCCCAGAACAGAATAAGAAAACTACGGCAGTGACAGATGGTTCCAGAAAAAACCTCAGCTGAGAGAAAATGAGTTCGAAAAAATTAACTACTAAAAAGGAAAGAAAGAAGAAAAAAATTATAAGTTAACACACATGCACACAGTTGGGACAGTTAATGTTTAAAGAAAGAAAAGACAACAGAAAATAAGAGATAGACTCTTAACCAAAGAAAGGGGGACAACTATGGTAAACAAATATGCAAACGAAGAAATTAAATTGTTTTTTAGTTAGAGAAATCAGAAATTGTAAAACAAAAAAGAAGTGTATATTTTGCACCTGAAAAGTCCAATTTTGAAAAGTCCAAATAGTTTTGATGTTTTTTTACTTTTTTATGTAAGTGTTTTAGTGATATTATTTTGTAAAAATGAGTAGTGTTTTTTTATGCATATGGAAATTTCCTTTGTAAAAAATAATTTAATAGATTTTATAATATTGGAAATTCCAATATTCCCCACGCATTATATTCGTAATTTTTTTTTTCCACGAGAATTAGGTTACTACGCACGAAATTATTTTTTAATGCTCAGTAAGTTGTAAAGGACAAGAGTTACCCACATTATTTAAAACTCATGGCAGTCAAAAGTTTTTTGATTTTTTTTATATCAGCCTTTTTATATCTTATTTTTTATGATTACTGTGGAATGACTTTTCTTTAATTTTGGTAAAATTGTATTTTTCTAATATTGGTTGGAGTAATTCTAATTTGAAAATACAATTTCAAAGAGGATAATTGGTAGTGAAGTTTTTAAGAACTTGTAGGAATTTTGGTTTCTTTTAAGCTTTCCCAATTGATTTTAAGCTCACAAATCAACGAGTTTTTGGGTCGTTACATTTTTTGTTGTATTACAAAAACTACAGCACACTCATGTATAAAATATAATCTGCTTATTTATTGCCTTATGAACGGAGGGGTAGATTAAAAGAGAAATCGAAGACGCTTAAGGTGCACGTTCCGGGGTGGGGTGCTGACAAGTACGGATCTTCCGTGAACTTCTCCTTTGGATCAAAATATTCCTGATAATATAACATTCCGAGCACCCACGCAATTAATGTGGCCACGCCTCTCTCAGGCTTATCACCCACTCCAATTTTCGTGGTTGCACCTCCACCTACGCAATGCACTTGGACACGCCTCCGTCTAACATGCCACCCACACAATTTACACGGTATTTCCACCGAAAACCCCTGTGTCCTGTTTACTTTAGGTACCTGATGCATTTCCTCTTATTTCGTCCGACTTCCACCGCTACAACTACAGATATCAAAGGCATCTTCAAGTCAATATCCAACACTTGGAAACTTTTATGCATTTTGTTTGCATATTGGATATCAATTTATGGATGTGGAAGAGGATTTGGGGTAATGGTGAAAAACAACTAATAGAGGAAGTTCACCAATCCCGAAAAGACCCGATATGGAAACACTCAAAGTTAATGACAAACGAGAATTTTGTGAAAGCATTTGGAAATACCGGCTTTTTTTTTTTTTTTTTCGATGAAGGGATATTATGCGGGAAAAAGGTGTTTCTCTGTTCCCAGAGAATTTTGGGGACGAACGCAAGGGTTTTGGAAATAGAGTGTGATCGATAAAACTAGCATACACAATCTTTTAGGGAGGTTGAAAATGTGGTATTTTTTTCAATGGATATTGTGAGTAACGGAGATGAATTGATTAAATTACAAAGATTTGAAAGGCGGATGTCGTGAATTAGATACGAATATTGGGATTTGAGAAGTTATAAGTTATGTTACTCTTTTGAGTAGTTCAGTGAGTGTCTTAAGAAAAAAAATTGTAAATCGGTAGTATCCAATTATATGGAACTCTATAGAATGAAAATTGGATAAAATTTGTGATTTTGATAAGAAGCAGAAGGAAGGATAACATGTATATTCTTTTTAACTAATATGTGGATTGTGTCGATTGTGTCGCATTGTGTGTTGTAGAAGAGTAAAGAAAAGCTAGGAGAAGATAATTCTAAAACTATAAAAAAAGGCCATGTAGTTTAAAAATTGGACAGGGTTTGTGGCTCATATAGAATTTTATTTCAAAGTAGTCTGATTTATGGATTGGTTAATGTGATGATACAATTATTTTGTTGAGTATAGTCAATACATGTGTGATGTATAGTGTTTGCGTCAGTGAAGTTTTTTGAAGGTTTTATGTACATGGGTTTTTTGGTGCATAGCAATACTCTCCAGGTCAAATGTTGGCCAAAGAAATATAACGGTAAAGTTAGATGTCACCAGGGAGTGACGAAAAGCCAGGCAAGTGTTCGTAATGGAGATGACTGGCGGTCACATTTGTTTGTGGCCGAAAGTGGATATAGGTTGTCCGAGAGAATTCTTTAAGTTTTCAAAATGATAAAGATTGGCCCATTAATTTTGTAGAATTCTAAATGTTTGTATGCTACAACCACTTGATTGAAATGGAAGACAACCATGGTGAAGGTAAAGTCCTATGTGTGGGACAAAGATGAGAATTTCTAATTGATTATAAAGATAATTAAGCATAAAAGTAAATAACACATTAAAATGAAGAAGGGATGAAAAACATTCATAATTTGAAGATTATGAGTTTGAAAATAATTGTGGCAGAAATGTAAAATGATATATTGGCAAAATCTTTTATTTGACATGAAGTGTAGTTTATCCTAACAAAATTAAACCGTTGTACTCAGAAAGTGTGTTGAGTCTCGGTAAGGTCAACAGAGTTTGATTATGAAGAGTTTGGATTGCATCGAGGATTTGAAGCCATGCAACTACAAGTGATGCAACTATGAATCGTAGGAGTTAGAAATTATATTTTTGCTTTGAGTTAGTCAGCTCGTTGCCGCTGTGACACACGCATGAACAAAATTAGTGCGGTCGAAGTTTCCAACAATGTTTGAGGGTAGCACCTAATTTCGTATATAAAAGTTATATAAAAGAGACGTAAAAAATTAATCAACAATATATATATATATGTATATATCAGATTTACTGCTATTTAAATTAGGAAAAGACTGTGCTCTATACACAAAAATGGAGAACAATATCAGTATATCTCAAATATTAAATGAAATAGAATAAAGCAAAACACACAGATCTACATTTCACGTGCCTGGTCTTGTGTCGGAAGTCCGTGCGGATTCAAATTTACCTAAACGGGAAAGTCAGACTTTTTACCTCGAACACAAATTCTTGTCTTATATTTTTCTTAATAGAATGTATATATATATATATATATATATATATATATATATATGTGTGTGTGTGTGTGTGTGTGTGTGTGTGTGTGTGTGTGTGTGTGTGTGTGTGTGTGTGTGTGTGTGTGTGTCAGTAACTGTTATGGCTCAAATAAATCTGTTTAAAAATTATTTGTATTAAACAGAAGCATGTGAAAAAAAACTCTTATGAAACATTACACAAAAGGTAAATATGAATGTACAATGAACGTGATTCCTGTAATCCCTATGTTTAATGTTTAAATGCTTTTTCTTTTCCAGTGAATAACATTTGTATAGCTAAATAGAAAAAAACCCATAAAACATAGAAATCTGAGTTGTTTTTAGCCATCCTGCTCAAATTTGATATCATTTGTAAAGGGATTGGTCAAACAAGTAGTGATATCGAGTTTTCTGAAACACCCTGTATCTTAAATCGTCCTATCGATATGTTTTGATATTTTAGATTTTAAATTCGTGAAACTTTCTTTTTTTTTTCTTTTATAGAAACCTCATATCATTTGAGTGGATTTTTGTAACCCTGATCGTAGAAATTTTTAGTGTCGGGTTTGTGGTTGCAAAACAAATATATATTCAAGAGTCCTGCAAATTAAAATCGATATTTTACGTCGGAGGAATTCTCGTAGTTAACAGAATTCGACTGAAATAAATCAATAAGGTGTTGGACATAGAACTTCTGTGGAAAAACAAGAAGAGAAAATTATTCTTAAAAAATGAATTATGCATAAAAAAAGAAATGCATCGTTGTTATCAAACTTCATACTGGCACTTAGCAAATGAACGACCAAAAGAAAACAAAATGGCCCCCCGAATACAAATTCAGCGAAAGCGTCTTCTTCAAGACAAAAGACTTTTTTTTCCTGATTGACACGAAGTCACGTCCATCAGTTGATACATTTTGCCTTTATGGACGATATTTGTATCACGAAAAAAATGGAATTCTGGGAAAAATGAAAATGATAGACATCGAAATGATCCAGACGATATGACCTAAAATCAGACAATGCTGAAAACATCGAATTATATATATATATATATATATATATATATATATATATATATATATATATCCGCCAACGAGAAAATATTCCAAGAGAGTAGTTAGATATATATGGATGCCCTTAAAAATAGCGGTTTTAGGGAAAAGTCTACCAATCAAGAAGAAAATATACCTAATGATATTAATAAAGAAAAGAAGAAGTACAGTAAAAAAAAAAAATAGAAAAAGAAAAATTATATGGTTCACCCCCCCTTTTTGTAAACTAGCTAATATAAATGTAGTCAAATATTTTTTAAATTGATTGATAAACACTTTAAACAATTATATACTACATAAAATATTTTATAGAAAAACGTTTAAAATTAGTTACTCCTGCACGAAAAATATTTTTCAAATAATCAATAATCATAGTAAAGAGATAATTAAGGAATTTCATGACCGAACGAATAACAATAATAATAATAGTAAACAAAAAGAATGCAATTGTAAAACTCGAATGAATTGTCCCATGAATGGATTATGTAACTTAAATAATGTAGTATACCAAGAAATGATTTACCCAAAAGAAAATTAAGGATATAAAAACTTATATAGGAATTTCCTCGACGAAATGGAAATCTAGATACGCTAATCATAAATTTTCTTTCTCCCATGAACATCTGAAACACCAAACAGCCCTATCTAAGCATTTTTGGAGTCTGAAAAATTAAGGTTTGACCCCTGAAATTCAATGGTCCATATTGAAAAAGTCGAATACTCCAAAATGCTATGATAGTAGATGTAATTTGTGCCTAGAAAAAAAAAACTACAAATAATGATATACCCAGACCCTGAAAAATTATTAAATCAGCGATGTGAATTAATAGCTAGATGTAGACATAGGAATAAATTTAAACTATAGGCAAATATCATAGATAATGTTTAATTAACCAAAACATAGGATTAATTTGAGATTGAGGTGAAATGAATAAAATAAAATAAAATAGAAAGATGAGAAGATACCATGTGATGTGTACATACTTTTCAATGGAAGGGTAACTGAATTAATAGGCATGAATATAAATTTTGAATTTAAAATTCTAATTTTAAATTTTGAATTTAATTTAAGATAAGTATTACTGTATCCTTACGTAACGTCATTAAGGAATGTTGTACTTCCCTAAATTATTATTAAATGCGGAGTTTTTAGTTGAAATGTATTTATAATTTAAAAATTTAAAAAAATTGATTTACTATAATTCCAACTGGTAATCAAATCTAAAAACCGGAAGTGGGCGAAATGTGGAGGAAACTCTTCACCCCTCTCCTACTTCCTCCTACCATTCCTTCCTGTGTCTATTCTGAATTATTTTATCCATTAGATCTGAAGAAGTCCTGTTATTTTTGGTGTTATTGATTCATATCAATACCCATAACAGACTGGAAATAAATTTATAATCCTAATGTGACCGGTTTTTGTTTTTCTTAAAGAAATATATATATATATATATATACGTATGTATGTGTGTGTGTGGGAGAGAGAGAGAGAGAAAATGAGATGAATTCAACAGAATCTACGTGGAAAAGGTAAAACAGAAGAAAGATATGTTTGATGATTTGTTTATTTTCCAACGTGTTTCGACTTTTTTCTGAATACAAAAATATTTTTCAAAATTATTTTCGTATTAGAAATATTTATGATAATTGGAAGTCTTCATGGGGGCTTGATGTTTATATGTGAAAAAAAAGCAGAATAATACTGGCTATGTTCAAATTGCATCATGTCATGTGATGGAATTTTTTGAAGAGTAAATGGCGTTTCATGGTTTGAGAAACGGATTTGTGAAATTTTATTGGTTTGAAAGTTTAGAGAAAAGTGGTGGGGCTTATCATTAGTGCAAATTTTGAATTCTTTTGTATTATTTTTCTTATAGACTGTGATATTTTGAGAAAACCTTGTGGTGTGGTATTATGTTGTGGTATACTGTGGGAAATTCTTCAATTATTCTTTGTTTATTTTTGTCATGGATGAGAGAAAATATGACCGAGTTTTTATAATCGAAAGAGTGGTTGTTTAAAATTTTATGAGAAAGTAAATAGTTTGTTGTGTTACCAGGTTTTTATTTTACCAGTCTTTTTTTACCAGTTACCAGTCGTTTTTATGTTCATAGATTCTTTTGTTTAAATTTCCATTCGTTTCTCCAATGTAAAATTTATTGCAATTTTGGCAGCGGATTTTGTAAACACCTGCGTTAGATAGGGAATCTATGTTTTTGGTGTTCTACTTTACAATTTGTTTTATTGGTTTCGATGTGCGGTTAGTGGTTTTAATGCCTAAGTGATTTAAGTTTTTTTTCAATTAGGAGGGTTGTGCGATTTGGGGGTAAAATAATATGTCTCTTTATAGGGTTAGTATTTGAGCTGGGTTATTTTTAGGTATATTGTAGGATGTATGCTTTTGGGTGTTAATGGTTCTTGATTTGGCATGGTGAATGAATCCCGAATCTTTCATTCACCGTTCCATCTATAAGTCAAATAGATATTAGCATTTGATAGGATCATGTAAAAAAAAAGGAAACAAAAACACACAAATGTAAATATCAACGGGCATTGAATGTAGTTCTTAACCTATAGGCATAAAATAACTCTATACGAGTTGACATGCCATTAAAATCAATCAATAATCAATTCAGTCAACCTCCAAAGTAGAAAACTGCCTTCCACCTAAGAAAGGGAGTCAGACAGATTTCTTATCCGTAACTTCTTCAGTTTTGCTAAACGTCTGATCAAATTTAAATGAACAGTTTAGAGAGAAAGAATACATCCTAAAACTTTTTACAGGGAGACTAGAAGCTTAATCTGACGATTAGAAAAAAAAAGAGTAAGATAGGAAGTAGATTCTTTCTGCTTCTGGTTGTTCTTTGTAATCGATGAACACACACCTCCAGGTGATTAGATTTATTTACTAGAGACTTGTAATGAATCTGGGCGGCAGAAAGAAGAATTAGGCTGATACCAAGCCTTGACGACAAGTGGTAAAACCGTGTCTCATTAGAAAAACATTTGTAAACATGATGTCAGTGTCTTTTCGTCCTGGCTTCGAAAATACCAGAAAATCCAGGAAAACGTTTTACAGTCAATGAACAGATTAACGCGATAGAATTAAAAAAAAGGCTAATTAAATTAGAATAGAATAAACTTTGTTTTACTCCATTGATTTTCAGATTTTTTCCTGGTTCGGAGAGTAAGAAAGGAAAAGAAAGTTAATTTCTACCTTCTCCCCACAAAGTGTGATAAAAAAAATCGAGACTGATAGATCGATAGATAGATAGATCTGAATATATATATATATATATATGAGCAGAATCAAAACAGTGACCAATTTTACAGTGTATTTTAACACTGAGATCTGTTGAAGCTCTTTGATATATTCATTATCATTAATTATAAATTTCATTGCTAATACTTTAATCGTTTACGTAAAGTTTGTTAATATATTTCATCGATGTCGACGTCTTTTCGTCAAGGGAAATATTCTCCCAAGGTAATCAGAATTCTGGAGCTGATTTGATTTCCCTTGCACCACGGAAGGAGATGGGGTCATAAACGAAAAATGGCCAACGAAAGACATTTTCTGTCACTTCCTTTCCAGCTCAACGGGCCATGCAAGTAATTTGTCTCTTGCTTCTATAACAAATCTGACACGATGCCATTCAAGTTACGAAAACATTTAGTTCAAAAAGTATCGATACTGGCTTTACATTTTTTTCAAATAGAAACTGGATCGTCTAGACTTTGTCTTGACGTCTAGACATTATGACTTTATGATAAAAACTAGCAGTACAGATAGATAGATAGATAGATACGAAAAGACTGAAACGAAAAGAATGAAATGGATACGAACTGGCCGAGACAGACAGACAGACAGATAGATAAATAAATAGATAGACAGACAGATATGAATGATGTGAGATAGATTGATAGATAGATAGATAGATAGATAAGAAAGGTTTTTTAGGTGTGCCGCTAAACTGCATCTGGCGATGAGGCTTCAGTTCTGGAGATCAAATTCAGTTTCATATTAACAACTTCCGAGAATAGTTTGCTACGTATTGTTTATTATTGAAGATCCTGAAGAATTTGTCCAAAATTTTCTTTTAACGGAAGTTTTTCCACCCAATGAGGATAGACTAATTCAAGAATACTCGCTGCACTCATGGGACCCTTTTTTATTCATAGAACATAATTCTTCTTTCCTAGTACAATAAATTCATGAAATATAGACTGTAAACCAGAAAAGAAGAGAGAAAAGAAGAAATAAAAAAGTATATATTTTGAATCCATCATTTGGTTGTTGCATATACCCCGGCCTCTTCAATCGCCAAACCTGTTTCCTTTACTCTATCCCAGAATTCTGTTTTTATCCCTCTTGTTTCCGTTCAAAATATAATCGACATTGTGGATGTTACCTACCAACAACAGGCGCCATAAATTATGTTGTCTGCCTTGCGTTAAATCAGACAGAAGTGTCGGCGGAAAAACTTGTCTATCGTTTGCCAACTTGGCTTGCTTTCGCTGCCCACTGGCCCGGCCTATCGTCTCATGATACGTTTTATGCGACTCCTCAAATACCTGTCCACCAATTTTCATTCGATGCTCACCCGTTAACTACTGAAAAATCGGTTTCCACGAAATATGGAAGATCCAAAGGATAAAAATAACAACTAGAAATAGGGAGCGATTTCTCTTCGAATATCTGATTGTAACACCACTGTTCTTACTTCAAATTTCGATCTATTATTCTTTTATCTTTACTGTTTTAAAGAGATAATACGGTCGATAAATACGTTGGTCTTTCTTATATTAACTTCTGTACTGAATAGATTGATTAATTTTAACTGAATATCAACCCATCTAGTGTTATTTTATGCTTAGAGGTTAGAGAATTGCGTTCATTGTATGCTCCCTTTTATATTTTTTATAGTTATTTCTTGAAAGTTTTTTTTTTGTACTCGGTCTTATCGAATAGGAATAATTTTAAAGATATCTATTTGACCAATATATGAGATATTAACAGCTACTACCACTCCCAGAACGGGTGTATTTGAGAGTAATAGCAAAAAAATGGGGTTTTCCTCACTCTCCATATCTCCAGAACTAGAGCCTCAGCATCAAATGTCTTACCCAGAACATCCCTTTTTTGGTTGGGTTACCTCTCTGTTGTGGATACAATATTATTGTAAAAAAGAAGTGATTTAAAAATGCTTATAGAGGAACTTTTAAAAACTATATAGTTATGATTGTAACCAAACATCAAATGAATCCAGTTTTTGTATCGAGTAACCCATAAGCAGTCGATATACCGTAAAACAAATACACCAAACCAATGTTTTGTAGATAAAGAATGGAAAAACATTTATAATCCTCTAAATACTGAAATGAAGAAGTTTTACCAGTGGTAATTATAATGATTTTTCAGGATATTAATTGCATTCTTTTTTCATACAAAAGTATTTCAGACAATCTAGTCAATGTTTTTCCTCTGATACACAATTCTTATGAAAGAAATGAATATTTTTTTATGTTTTGTTTGATTCAACGGCAAATGTGAAAAATCTTATTTCGTTCCATGCAAATTTTAGAATTGAGGAATATTGAACAGTTGGGATTACAACGAAGGAAATATTATTACATCAATTGTTCGAACAATTTCTGGAATCATAATGACTCATCTTAAAATGAGAGAAAATAATCCGTATAGATAAAATCAACTGGTTGTAACAAAAAATGACTCACATATGTTTTAGGGGTTTGAAATTCTTTTTGGAGCATTTTCATGAAAAAAGGAAGATGTGAGGTTGCTACGGGTCAGTCGATGGAAGAAATATTTATTCTTAAATAAATCAGTGTCCCACCCAAACATATACGTATGATATCTAGGCACCTAAAATTCAAAATTCACTTTTTATTCGTACTTGACCGTCTATAACCAACGGCAAGGGCACTCCGTTTCAAATGGCTGGCAATTTGAACTATGACCGCCATCTGACAATCACTTCAGCTGAATGTTCACCACATCGAGTAGACTGATGGGAGAAGCCATTACTTCGCCAGAATATCTCTTAGAATGACAATGACTCATCTGAAAATTACAGAAAATATTTAAAAGAATTAGATCAATAGCTTAAAAAACGCTCGAAATGATAAGGACTTAAAACTACAGAATGTAATCTAATATCTAATCGGCCTGCGACGACTAAATTTGTCCTAGCAGATGAAGCAGACGTTTTTTAATTACTGATTTAATTGTTCGTTTATATTTTCTTGCCAGACGCAAAAGTAAATAGATATTTTTAAATGTTTACTTCTTAAATTTCTTTTAATTTCTTTTGGCTGTAATTCAGGAAAATAAAGCCACTAGATATTTTACTGTTTCCTTGGTTTATACTAAACTGCATCTGGTGGTGAGACTCCAGTTTTGGGAAGTGTGTCATTATTTCCTGGTCAAATCTAACCCAGAGTGGTAGTACATGTTAGGGTCCAATCTATTAGTAAAATATATCTGTTTAAAAATCTTCGCATTTGATAGGACTATGTGTAAGAAACTCTCCTCGAAAACAATAACACAAAAATGTAAATATGAATGTTCTATAAACGTGATTTTCTAACCACTGAGCATAAAATAACTGTAAACGTTAAAATCAATCAAAACAGTGCATGCGACTCATCATGTTCTATATTAAAAGTGCTTTTCTGTTTAGTAGATATAATACTAGTGGCTGTTATGATACGTGTACAGCCATAAAAGAAGAGAGAAAGGAAGAGGGATAAGGAGTAAAAAAAAACTGAATAACAAATAACAAATGTTACAAAAATAAAACATTCATGAATGCAATAAAAAAGTATTACAGATTGAAGGTCCGTTTGATAAAGTGATCTGTTTTTGTTGTTGCTTTACTTATCTGAAAAGACAAAAGTTGAAGGAAGATTGGCGCTTAAGGCTTTGACTTAACTTGCGTAGGATGGATTTGAAGTAATTGCAGATGGACGGACGGTAGTTGAGAATATGGTTGGTTTTCTTGTTTCATAGATGGCGCAGACAAACATTATTTTCTTGGGCCTATTGTAGATAGGAGTTGGTTCGGGATAACAACCGAGAGGTCGATATGCCGCATTGAGGTGGTGAATAACGACGAAAGGTCGGGATTCTATGATCCGTTTGTCTTCTGGTCGGGATTCGACGATCCGCTTCTCTTCTGATCGAGATTCGGAAATCCATCTGTCTTCTGGTCGGGATTTGGTGATCAGTTTGTCTATCAAAGTCTTAGAGATTTTATACTTTTTTTTTAGAACGAATTCTGGTTTGTGTAAATAACATTTCGTATTTTAATATCTTGCTCACTTCTCCACCCCATTTACCGTTCTTTGTGTCACGTTTTAATAACTAATGGTAACGTAGCGACCCAGCAACAACGAATTTTGTGTCGGAACAGCACTATTTCTTTAAACCCGCTTGGACAAATGGCTGTGTACTTTGTAGTCAGAGGAGTATATGATCGATAGTCGCTTCGAACTGCTATGTTGGTTTTTTCAGTGGTTGGATCTTTATTCTTTTATGTGAAGGGTGGTGCAATTTTCTTTTGGTTTCTTGAGAAGGAAACAGGTTCTCGACTTTTCTCTGGATGCAAGACATTTCTCTTAAGACATTAAGGCTTACCGACACCAGCGCAAGAAATTTCAGTTTTACTTTTATTATTAATCAGTCAATAATTAATCAAAATACGAGTGACATTTGAAGCAGAATATATATATATATAAAGAGAGAAAGAGAGAGAGGGGGGGTGAGGAGGGGCTGACAGGTATTTCCCGTGGATCCCTTCTGATACTTCAATTTGGGATATTAAAACTTTCTTGATTGCCCGGGTTGATGGTCGGATTAGTCTCTTTTGCTCAAACACACACTCTGCCCCCTATACACCTCTCTCGGTCGAATACTGTCCGACCTTGAATACTCTCTGACCTCGAATACTCTTTGACTTGCCATCCGAGGGGTATCCCTTTTCTAGTTTTAAAAAATTCGCCTAAGTTTTCAGACCGTCCAGCATGAACCACTACGCTGTCTGGAATTTGATATTTGCAGCAGCGCCATCAACCCCTTACATAATGTAACACCCAGTCTCGTCTAGTTTTGTATTCCTTTTGTACCAGTTTGCAGTATTCGCTTATCATGTGATTAAACATCTCATTTTTGTCTTCTCTAAAGCTACACTTGTTATTCTGTTGCGTATTATAAATTTTTGCCTTGATATAATTGGTCATTATGACATTATTTTATGCTGCTGTTAATAGAGATTTAATTTCTCTTGGGAGTTTTCCTTTTCTTAACCATGTCCTGGTGATTTCGTTTGCAATCACAACAATTTACCGTTTGATTTATCCATGAAGTTGTTTTTCTTCCCATTTCTCTTTCATAGATTTTGTTATTTTTCTGTTTGTTCTCATCTTGCCATTGCTGTTATTGGCTGATGTAGTCTTTCCTTGCTCTTTTTGTATATTCTACGAATCCTTAAATTATTGCATCTACGTAATCCTTGATGCTAGTAATTCCTCTTCCTTCTTTTCTTGACACAGATAGTCTGTTTATGATATCTCCTGGTTTGGTTTAGTTTATTTGTTTAATGACATATTAATCTTCATAGGGTATTTAATGCGAAAGCCAGCCTTGTCGAAGAACAGCAGTGATACTATTTAACCCATAGATGTGATGATAGAAGCTTCATACCTTTCCCAAAGGGTATTAGTCCCAAAGTGAACTTAATAGCGCTAATGGAGTTCGAACTCTCTAATATTGAGGCTGCAGTCTAGTACTTTAGCGATTACACCACGATGTGTCCACTTCCTCTTTTAGGTGTAAAGCCTTGTGCCTAGTCATCAATTTCCTTGGTTTATTTGTCTGAGTTCCTCCCTGATCTGTTTTAAGTATGGTTTAAAGTATCATTCCTTTGATGAGATTTTCTCTTTAAAGTTTAATTTCGAGGATTTTTTTTCTGCTTCTGGGGTGCTCCTTTTTTTTACATTCTCTTTTATCTCTTTTTGACTGATGGTGTCCACTTCCAGTATTCCCAAGTAATTGTAATTTTCTATTTTTCTAAGTGTTCTGGTGCTTTCCTGATTGGGTATTTCTATTCTTTTCGTAGTTTCTCCTCTTCCACATTTTCATTATTAGCATGTTACATTTTCCGATTCCAAATTCTACTTCTATATCCAGGCAGTATTATTATTATTATTATTGTTTTTTTTACTTCATGCAAGTTTTTCACATAAGCGTTAACTGATAGTCATTCATTGGAGTCTGAGTGACAGCAAGTCTCTTCAAGTCTCCTGGACTCTTATTATTCCGGCCGATCTCAGCAATGCTGGATGGTCCCGATTTATCCTCAGACTTCCAATTATTTTGCATCCCTTTCCAAGCCTTTAGAGACCGTTCCAACTGCAACAATTCCACAGCTTTTTTATTCTCTGTCAAGTTCCAAGTATTTGCTTTGCTTTACGCTTTCTTTAATTTTCACTCTGTGATCCGCTGGCAAAATCCACAATACAGCAAGTCTTCTTTTTATTAGTCAATGATCTAAAGGTCTGGACGTCTGGACAGGATTAGTTGATCTGTTTGTATTTCAAAATGCAAAAGAATTTTATACGTCTCATTCTGAAAGGGCAGATTCTGGTTTGTGCACGTACTATTTGTTCGTACGGTCAAATTTCAATTTCTTGCACAATTCCTTGTGGATAACCCATCTCACCCAGTCGTGTCTAGAATTATATTTTCTTTGCACTTGTTTGCTACATTTGCTTATTACGTGATTAATAGCTTCGTCTCTATCACTGAATAATCTAAACTTGCTATTCTATTGTGTAGTATCTATTTCGCTTTAGTATTATTGGTCCTTTTGGCATTGTTTTGTACTGCTAATATCAAAGATTCGGTTTCTCTTTCATAGCCATGTCCAGGTTTTCTTGCGTTAGACCCCCGCAGTTTGTCGCTTGAAATACCCATACAGTTGATTTTCTTCCCATTTTTGTTTCCTAGTTATTGTTGCTCTATTTGTTCTTATGTTGTCTAGACTGTTACTAGCCGGTGTAATTAATCTCCGCTTCTTTGAATGTGCCCGCTTTCATTATTTCCAAGTATTTGTAATTTTCCTTTTCACTGAGTATTCCAATTCGTTCTTAATTTGGCAGTTCTATTACTTTTATTATTTCTCTTTTTTCTCTTTTCATTATCAGCAGAAAAAGTTTTTCTCTGTCAGATTCTATTTCTATATCCGTTTCTATCAGTTTCTAATTCTTTTTCATTTTTAGAAGCAGCTTGATGTCGTCCATGTACATAAGATGATTCTTTTTTTCTGGCCATTTTGCAAAGTTATTGCCCCCAGTGCACTCCCACAGTATATAAGTGTGAGGCATTATTGCGATTACAAATAGTAATGGTGAAAGCACATTTCTGTGGAAGATGCCTCACTTGATTTTCACCTCTGTAATGTTTTTCTCCTGCTATTAATTCCCTTTTCCAGTTTTTTATGGCTTCCGCGATAAATTTTATGACTTTATCGGATATCTTGTACATTTTCAGACAATTTACTATCTACGATTGTGGGAGCATATCGAAGACATTTTCGTTGTCAATGCAGAATCCATGTATGCTGTCATGGCTGTACGTTTTCCGATTTGGTACTTTTTCCAGAGTTACTACGAACGATTCCAGGTATATGTCCGCTTTAGGTCTATCTTCAAGACCTTGTAATTCTTTTTCCGTGTGATTTAACTGTTTAGCCTTTTTGTTATGTTCTTTCTGTTCCCATCTTTTACTCCAAAATTGTTTTTCCTCCTTTCTATACGGTAATTGTATGTCCTTGTGTATTCTCTACCAAATTCTTGGTGGAATTTTCTTTCGTTATTTTGCAATATCCCATTTTGTTTGTATTGCTTGATCCTGAATTGATATCTTTTAAGTCACCTTTCTTTCATTAATATCTTCTGTCTTCAAGTTACATTTTTGGATTTTTCTACTGTTTTGTTTTGGTAAATTGGAATTGTTATTTGAAATCATCTAATTGTGTAAAAAATTGCTTGTACTAAATAGGAATACTTAAAGCCATGTAACCATATAAAAATAATAGACAAACCTACATTATTATAACTAGATAACTGAAACCGTATAACTACTCTCAAATTATTAGTGTTAGACGAAAATACTTGAAACCAAAAGTAAAAATTAGAAATGCCATGGAACGTAAAAATATTGCTCGGATTGCACTCTAATATTTACAAAGGGATCTAATTTCGGGATAAAGTTACCCATAATGAGTTTAAAAGTTAAACATATAAACCACATTAAATCAAACCTCATGACTATTTCCTCTTTCCAAAAATAAAAACCAACTTTCGGTGTCACCATTTGGAAATTGTTGAGAACATCCAATATATCATGACGAAGTAACTGAAGCCAGTGTCAGTGGAAGACTTCCGGCACTGTTTCCTGAAATCGAAAATTTTTCGTCGGTATGTGGCTTCCCAAATGCATTATTCTGAAAGAAATAATAAAGTTGCTTTTTGATTAAGTTGATAATAAAGTTTTTTCGCTATCAATATCATATATATATATATATATATATATATATATATATATAAAGTCTGGACTCTTATTGAATGCACCAGGTATATATATATATATATATATATATATATATATATATATATATATATATATATATACCTCGTGCATTCAATAAGAGTCCAGACTTTTTTTGTACAGGCATTTAGAATTGTCGTAGACTCTTGAAAATTCACTATGTTATTGCTATACATCTTAAGAGATGACTGACCAATTCTTATGATTTCAGGTTCAACTGAACAGCTACAGAAGCAATTGGAATACACCCTACTAAAGTCTGATTGTCACTGCTGCTGAATTTCAAAAATACAATCTAGACGTGAGGACACTTTAGAAGAACGAGATGCCATAAAATTCTGTTTTAAACTTGGAAAAAATACCCTAGAAACGTATGGAATGCTTCAGACTGCTTTTCGAGCATCTTGCATGAATCGAGTATCAGTTTTTGAGTGGCATAAGAGATTCAAGGAAGGCACGGAGTCTGTGAGGGATGATGAGAGGTATGGGAGTAGTAAGGAAGTCAATACACCAGAGTTGATTGGCCAAAGGGTTAGGGTTAGGGTTACTATGTTGAGGTTTTAAGGGAGTTCAGGAAGAGATTCCGTCGGAAGAGGCCAGCACTCTTCAAATCGGGTCAGTGGCATTTCCACCGGGACAATACACCAGTCCACAACTCCATCCTTGTCACAGACTATTTGACCAAGATTGGCATCAAGACAGTTCCACACCTTCTCTATAGTCCAGACCTTGCTCCCAGTGACTTTTGGTCATTTCCTAAGCTCAAAGGCTGTCGTTATAAGACAATTGAGGAGATGAAAGAGGCTGTGACGAAGGTCATTGACACAGTCACACAAGAGGACTTCCATGGGCCTTCCAGAAGTTGTTGGAACGGTACAAGTGCGTTGCAGCCGGTGGAGATTACTTCGAAGGGGACTAGAGTTTTATGTGTGTACTATCAATAAAATTTCCCATACGAAAAAGGCCTGGAAACTTATTCAATGATCCTCGTATATATATATATATATATATATATGATATTGATAGCTAAAATACTTTTATATATTTCGAGATAGATAGATAGATTGAAAATGAACAAACTATTTTATATATATATATATAAATATATTATTGTTATTATTGCTTTCTGATGATTTTGAAATTTGATAATTCTTCAATTGTGCAACCAGTTAATAAATATTTTTCATGGATTTTTCTTGTAGCGACTTGTAAAGAATATCCTCTTTAAATTTTCATGTTTATCCTTCTCATTATTAGAATGCTTGGTAGTAGGGATTCTGTTTAGTCAAGTTCCCATTTTCCAACGACTAATTGATATATCCATAATATGCAAACACTAAACACAATGAAAGAAAAGACAAGGTCCTTTACCCATATAAGAACATCTAACCTTTTCTATACAGCCCAATTAACTGGGACAGTAGATTACATCGACTGCATTTCATCAGAGGAGCCACCTACCGAACGAGTGTCCTGGATATGATACAAAACCATCTGATGGTAAGACTTCAGTTCTAGCGCTCTGGAAAATGTGGAGTATCCCTTCATTGCCAGTATTCCATGGTCCACTTTAACTCGGTATAGCAGAGCCTGTTAGGGTCCCGTTTGAATAGATTAGTGTTGGTTTGGTTTGGTTTCTTTGTTTAATGGCATATCAACCTTTGCAGGTTATTTAATGCTAAAACCATTTTCCTAGAAGAACAGTAATGATACTATTTAACCCATAGCTGGGGGGATAAGGGGGTTTATACCTTTCCCAAGGGTATTTGCCCGAAAGTGAACGTAATAGCGTGACTGGAGTACGAACTCACTTACAACGATTCCGCAGTCCATCGCTTTAACCATTACACAACGAGGACACCCCCCTAGATTAGTGTTGGATAGCCATACTTGAAACTATTAACTGTCCTGGGTATGAAATTTAATTTCATCTAATGGTGAGGTTCCAGTGTAAGAGTTTGGGGAATGTGGATTATCTCTTCCTTACCATTACTCCCAACTCCACTCTGACTTGGAGTGCTAGTACCTTTTAGGGTTCCATCTATAGGTTAAATAGGAATATCTAATCAATTTTTATTCTTGTAACTATTTGATTGCGTGCAAACAAATGACTGATTTTAAATTTAATAATTAGTATCATATAACAATACTGGGAAACTATGCGAACAAATGAATAATATTAAATAGAATTATTTGTGTAAAATAGCAATGCTTGAAACCATTTAATTGTGTACAAGTAGACCTATTCGGATAAGATAGCAATTATAGAGACTATATCAATACTTGAAACCATGCAAAAAATGAATAGGAATGGCTCCTTTAAAAATGTTACCTACAACCTATTCACTTAAAAAGCATTATATATATATAAACAAGATTTGGCATTATATCAAGGCTTGATATGCCATTAAACCAAATAACTAAATCGTGCCTTTCATATACATAATATATATACAAGTTGTGTTATGAAAAAGAAAAGAAAATAACGAAAGAAAAAGAAAAAAAAAATTCCCTTGTAAAAGTTATGAACCTCCTTATCCTCCATCTATAGGGAATAAGGTTAAATAATATCATTATTGTTCTTTTAGAAGGATGGCTTTAGAATTATATCACACACGAAGGTTGATATGCCATAAAAAGTAAACATTCTGTGGCATGAACAAGAAGTCGGTAAAAATGGAAAATGTATTACTTTGGGTAATTTTTCTATGTGATTGTACTGTTCCCTGGCAGGGTTTGAGATAACTATAGACAAAACCATGTAGAAAGCATGTTCTTATGCCAGATTTAGTTTGAGGAAGCAGATGCCTATAAACAGGAAACTGTCTCGAAAGTAAAATATTTTCGATATAACCAACGATTGGGGTGATTAAAACAACAGTAAAATCGATATTTACTGAGCTTATCAAATAGACTTTTAGGTAGAATCTATAAGTCGAACATTCATTTTTGGTATCTACAATTATCGATCTGCTCTCTTCCTACTTATCTTTTGACTTATCAATCAATTGATCTTTCTATTTGATTATGTGACTAACTATATATCTATCTCACCTCACACTTTATCATATGTACTAATGAATACTTACATGTGTATGTGTGTGTGTGTGTGTGTCTTTCTTTCTACCTCTCTCAGTAACTCTCACAGTCTTCTGTTTTATTTCTCTCAGTAACTCTCACAGTTTTCTGTTTTATTTCTGTCACTATTTCAGTGTGTACCTATCCGTGTGCTATTTGGACTCTGGACTCCGTGTCCATTTTCTACTCAAGTGGGAAGGATTTAATATATATATGTATTTACCAACTCCTCTGCACGGGTAGGATATGACACAGGGATATTTTTAGAGGAGTTTAACAGGTTTGAATTCGGGGATTCACGTCTCCTAAATCAGTTACCATATCAAGGTAGATACACATGCTTCTACAATATCTATAGAAGTCAAGTTTCAAAAACTTGTGGTAAAATGGAGAAATAGATATATACACACATCAGCTTCATTTTTCTGTCTATACAGCAATCTCACATCTATCTATCTATCTATCAAGAGAGAGAGAGAGAGAGAGAGAGAGAGAGAGAGAGAGAGAGAGAGAGAGAGAGAGAGCATAGATATTTGTTTATAAATGAATTATAACAGTATCTTTATTTTCTCTATCAATTTTTACACACACACACACACACGCATATATATATATATATATATATATATATATATATATATATATTATATATATATATATATATATAATTTTCGCTCCTCTCTCTATATCGCAGTATCCACATATTTATATTCCTATCTAGTTATTTAACTATATCCTCTCTCTCTCTCTCTCTCTCTATATATATATATATATATATATATATATCTTTCGCTTTATATTTATCTAACCAAGCATTCAAGGCTAACGAATTTAATCATCACCGAGTGCACCATAACTACCTCTCCGTGTCAAACTTGGCCTCACTATAGCATACACTTTCGCAACTCCCAATTTTCTTTAATCATGTCTTTTCAAGTATACTTCTTTCTTTACATCTCATCTACTTCCGTCCATACGAACTGGTGTATTTATGTCTTCTTCTCCAATTCCCGGACATAAATATCGATATTGATCCAGCAATTGGTCGATTTACATACAAAACAGAAAGATAAACCCAGGGAAGTAAAGTGAGACGTCTCTCGCTTAAATGGGGGGCTGTTCAATCACAGTGCTTTGACTGTTGACCGACAGTTTTTTCGGGTCGACAAGCAGGTGTTTCTCTGTCACTATTAAGGTCTCTTTATCAAACAGGATATGGAATTCTTTATACACTTGCCTCAAATATTACATTGGTTTAGACCCTGAAAGATTATTTGATATGTGAATGTGAGTCTATTTGGCATGCATTTTTACTGCATTATTTTCATCAATGTTTTTAATTCGATCTTTTGCTTGTTGTTGGCGAAAAGTCGGAAAGTATCCTTAAATCGTTTTAACTCTGCTGCTCTTGCTTGCATGTTATTTAGTTGATTGGTAGATTGGATGGTTGGTTTTACAGCATATTGGCCATTCTGTGGTCATTTTCTGCCAAAGTTTAATAATTATGGTCACCAGTAATATACATAACAAAAATATACTATTTCAATGATTTCAAATAGATAACTACTTCATAGTTACAATATTATCGATGAGGCTTAGAATATATTGACCGTATTCCCAAAGAGATAAGACCCCTTCATAAAAAAAGAGATATCCTTAGTATGACATTAAACAGCTGATGTTGTAACTTCAATTGTGGAGATCTAGAGAACGTGGAGTACGTCTTCATTTTCACTCTGACCCGGGGCGGTCGTATATGTTAGTGTTCCATCTCCTCATCAAATAAATCCGGTTAAAATCATTTGCATCGAAAGAACCGTGTAAAAAAAATCTTAAGAAACAATTCCACCATAAATGTAACAATGAACGTAGAATGAAAGTAATTCTCAAATTTCTTAGCATAAAATAAAGACGGGTTGACATCAAACAATCAATAGTGCCTGAAAAGTGAGAAAAATAATCAGCTTGGTTCCATAAGGCTTCCCCACTGGGTAGTACCCTCTCTTTCACCTAAAAGAAGTCAGGGCTGAGTTTATTCCTTGGTGCCTGAGGAACCCCTGAAGGGGAATGCTGCCGAAATTAAACAATTTTTGTACCTGCATTACGAAAGTTTCGGTTCCTGTCGGGTATCTTTTGATTAAACCCAACTTATGTCACATTTTGGTTCCATATTTTGTTCTATTATAAGAATTTCAAGAGTCGATGCATTATTGTTGTTCAAAATCATTTTACACATTATCTGAGATAGATCTGTTTGATCCATATTTTGGATATATTACCTCTCAGATATTAAAAGCGATGCTAATTTTCGCATAGGTAAGCCATAGACTGCTATTGAAAGGTTATCAACCATATGAAAATGTAGTAACACAAGAAAATAAAACGAGAATTATTTCAAAGTCGTGTCAGTACTACACGTGGACTCTCACGAAACGCTTGGAAAGATGCTGTTTTGAGCAAATCCAGGAAGCAGCAACCGAAAAAATAGCAGTTGTGCGAGCATTTAGCCCACATTTCACAGAGTAGAAAGAGGAATAAGAAATTCTGGACACTTCTGAAGATTAATCATGAACTTGTTAAAGAGGTTCACCTTTGAACATGGACACACCAATCTTTACTTACCAGAAAAACAATTCAGTCATCACCTCTGGGCGGACACTGGGTATTGTCTTGAGATTTATATAGTACAATAACTGATAAAGACGGATAGCGAGTGAGAGTCAAACGAATCGTTGCTGTCAACATGCCTTTGATGATGATGATGACGACGATGATGATGATGATATCGGTGAAAAATTAATGCGTAATATATAATGAATATTCGACGCTATATATTCATTTAAACAGATTTCTAATTTATTTTAACGCTTTGAACTAGGGCTGAGCGCTGTTTCTTTATCCACCGTAAGTCTGATCTGTCGTGCGGGCCGTGTCTATAATGTCTTCCTGACCTGGTATACTTTGTAGAGAGGCTGGCTTCACAACCTGCAGGATGTGAAAACTAAACATATCGCCTCATTTTCCATCCATTGCCCTGTTGATGGATCTTTGAATGTGTTGACTGCATTCTTTGCAGATGGGTTCTCCTCCTCCTCCTCCTCCTCCTCCTCCCAAAGTGGGTGTCCTCGGTGTGACAGTAAACTGCATCCGGGACTGATGCTTCTGTTCTGGAACTCTGAGGAATCTGGAATATTCCTTCATTGCCATTACTCCCTTGTCCATTACACTTTTTTTAAACAAGTTGACAGTTGCTGCCACAAACAAAAACTTTTTTCGGTATATTTTTTAAAGTTTTTAAGAGACGGTTTAGTTAACATTAAATGAAATAATTGAATGTCTTTTACGTACAATATTTTAAAAAGAATAGTTTAATTTGTAATTTTTTTTAAATTTCAAAGCGAATTTTTTTCTCTGAGCAGACAATAATTATAGAGTAAGTTTTTTTTTTTCATCACAATACATAGGAACACCCTATGATATATGGAAATGATTATAATTCCAATAAGTTATGGAAATGTTTACATATATAGTACATTATCTAAACAGATAAAAGATGAAATATAATAAATGGGCTTTGGGGGAAAAGTCCAAGTTTATAAAGGAGTTTATGATTACTGCTGATAATGTCTGAAAAAAATGATCTATTGTGGAATATGCAAAAAATATCAAATTGGGAAAAAATTGATTTTTTAGCGTAGATATAGCGAAAAATGTCTTGTGTCACTTACAACCTGATATATTTCAACATATATTTTAATTGTTTAAGTTTCTAAAATGAATAAATTATAATTTTTTCATATGTAGATGACGTGAACAACTTCCAAGTTACTTGACAAACTCTTCACACCATAAATACGGTTGACAAGCCACTATTTTTCCGTCTAACAATTGTGTGGCCTACATGAAACTTAAAAAGTAGTTAATTTTGATATTTATAATTTAGGTTCTAGATCTTCCTAATAACATCAAGCACTTTTTATGCGCTTTTCTTATTTTCATTTCTATCTTTATCTATATACATAAGTATATGCGGAGAAATGGTAGATTTGATAAATCACCCCCTCCGTATATATATATATATATATATATATATATATATATATATATATATATATATATATATATATATATATATATATATATATCGTCTCTTTATTTTTTAGATTGGCCTCTATAATTGAAAATAATTTCATCAATGTTGTTCTCGAACTACTAAATATCACCTCCAAGAATTCTTTAAATAAAATATCAGAAAGAAAAAAAAAGAAAAGAAAGAAAAAAAACTGCTAAAAACTTTTGGATGAAGCTCAGATGAAAAGTATTGGAAGTTTATAGAAATGCAAAAAAAAGCAACTTTGATGAATGAATGATTATTCCATGAATTATTATGTATAAAAAATGTGTTAAAATACTTAAAACTTTTACTTAAACTTTTATGGATTAGACGTTTTAGCTGAAATGTGACGTTTCAGTGAAAGAAAAAAAACTTTGGTGACTAAATGATGATGCTATGAAATTTTATGACTAATTGTAATTTGATGGTAAAGCACTTCTTACAAATACATCTGTGGAGAAATGGTAGATTCTGTTGAATCTGACAAGATGATAAAAATAAGTGGAAAAGTGGATAAATCGAAACAAATATAAATAAATATTACCAAAATGAAATACAACAAACATTTCCATCAGTCCAAGTGTCTGATGAATGTAAGTTTTTACTGGTCGGCTGGTCAAGGAATGAATAAATCAAAACTCTTATAACGGGTTTCATGGTAATATTTTGTTCTTTATTCACAGAAGAACTTCTTTTTCTGTGAATAAAGAACGAAATATTACCACTAATCCCGTTGTGTTCTGATTTATTCACTCATTGAACAGCCGACCAGCAAAAACTTACATTCATCGGACACTTGGTACTTTCTTGAGAACCTACCAAGAACGATCGCCGATAGGAATGGATGACGAGATAATGTCAGAGGTATCTGTGCTGTTGACATGCCTGGACGATGATGAAGATGACGATGCCCTCAGAACTTTATATACTGATTGGGCTGTTGGAAATATTTGTCGTATTTCTTTTTGGAAACATTTATTTATATAGATTACGGGAATTATTCTTTTGTCATCAAATATTCTTTTTACCTTCTTTATAACGATATATTTCTAATAAATTGAGTAGTCCATCATTTTAAGCTGATGCAAAAAATTGATGATGATGATGATGAGGATCATCATCATCATCATTAAGGCATACTGACAGCACGGATCCTCCCTTCTCACTGACACACACACACACACACACACACACATACACACACACCATTCTTTTTCAGCCATCGCTCTGGGTAGATCCTCAAGACGGTATCTGGTGTCCGCACTAAGCTGCTTAATGTAAATTTTTGCTGGTCTGCCAACACTGGCGTGTCAATGTGTTGGAGTTCATTGGATAATATCACTTCTGATTTCATCCTTCTTCAGCAACGCCAAGTATGTCTTCTTCCTCTTATTTGCCTGGCTTGAGAGATAGGAAGTAAGTGGTCTAAAGTTGCTGTTTTGTAAAGTATTGCTTTGAGGATCATCATCAAACCATTCCGACTGTGCAGATTCTTTTGACTCTTGCTTACCATTTATCTGAATCAGCAATCGTCCTAGCAAAGCCTCTAGACAGCACTTAGTTTCAGCAAAGAATTGCTTAATGTAAATTTTTCTGATCGTCCAACACTGGTGTGTCTGTGTATTGGAATCCATTGGAGAACATCGCTTATGAATTCTTCCTTACCCCTTCAGCAATACTCAGAATGTCTTCTCGTCTTACTTGGATAGTTTTTGTGATTAGAAGCAAGTGGCCGTACAGGCAGCAGAGTAGTACCTGTGAAATATTCTCGAAATAAAAATCCTGAATCACAGAAAAATATTATTTTTTCACTTATTTTCAAACTGAAGTTTTTTCTTTCAATGTTTTGTTTTTGTTTCCTTTTAACTGACAGCCTTGACTCGTTTGCTTCCGTGATGCCTCAATGCACATTCTCAGAATATAGCACAGGGTAAATAATTTTTCAAAGTGAGCGATCATCAAAACACCAGTCAGACGGAACCTAATATTTATAGTACTAGTACAAAGCAGATTTTATAAGTACATGAATTGCAGGATTAAAAAAAAAATAAAAGCTCAAAGAGCGAACAGTTGAACATAAATCAATATATCGATCTGTTTATCTACAAAATTCATTTTCATTCCATAGCGTTTTACTCCAATCTCTCTATCGTCTGCAGTTACGATTTTTTACCTACCTATGTATACTAATATATGTTAATATGCTTTCATATCTACAAAGTCTCTTTAAAAAAAATTTTTACAAACATTCTCGTTTAATAAGATTCATAATGAATATTGTAATAAATATCTCAATAATGTTTCCTGCCATGTGATGATTTTCTGTCGCTTATGAATATAGTATTGGCATAATATAACCCTAGATGAGTTGACATGCTATTAAAATTAATCAATAGATCAATCAATTAAAATAGCCCATTCGATCCTTTATTGTATGCATGTAGAAAATACTTTATTTTAACAACTGTAAGTTTTTTTTTCACGCCAGGAGTAACTAGTGAACGTTACTGAAGTCAAGTGACACCAAGTCTCCTCAACTCTATAGGAATCTTCTCCTTATTCGAATTGATATTAGCACTGCTGTGGTCTGGACAGTTTAAATTCTTCTTCAGCTTTACAGTTCTCATAATCTCTTTTCCATGTTCTTCAGTATTTCCCAAGGGCTTCAGCTATCACTGGTATCAATGTCACTAGCCAGATCTAAGTATCTATCTTTTCGCTTTCTTTTAATTTCATCAGCAGGAACAGTAAAGTCCCCAAGATGGCAAGTTCTGTTTTTCTTGTTGATTAACACAAGATCTGGTCTTCTATTCTGAATTAAGCGATCTGTTTGTATCTCAAAATTACACAGAATTTTATGCGTCTCATTCTCTAGGACGTATTTGTGTTTGCTCATCTATAATTTGATTGTATAGTCAAATCTTAATCCCTTGCACAATTCCCAGTAGATCATCTTTCCCTCCGAGTTGTACGTAGTTCACTACTTTTTTTTCCTGATAGTTTGCTGCATTCACTTATTATATTATTAACCGTTTCATCTCTTCCTCCTCATGACCTACATTTGTTATTGTGTTGCGTATTATCAGTTTTTGCTTTTATATAATTAGTCCTTATGGAATTTTTTGTACTATTATTAAAAGAGATTTAGTTTCTCTCTTGAGCTTTTACTTTCTTTATGATTTCTTTTCGAGTGCAATCTTGCCAGTTTGTCTCTTGAAAAATTCATAAAGTTGTTTTTCTTACCATTTATGCTTTCTAGTTTGGTTGTTTCTCTGCTTATCCTTATGTTACCATTACTGTTACTGGCTAGGTCAATTGGTCTTTCTTCGCCATTTTAATGGTTTTGTTCAGTTCGTGTATTGATGCATCAACGAAATCCTCAGGGCAGGCAAATCCTCTTCCGCCTTGATGAATATTGTCTATCTATATCATCTCTCAGGTGTAAGGTCTTCTATATAGTCATCAATTACTTTGTTCTTTGTCCTATTTATCTGAGTTTCTCCTTTGACCATTTTAGAAATGATCAGAAATCTCTGAAAAATCAGACTGCTGAAGTGTTTATTCCTTTCATGAGATTTCTGCTGATGATCTTGGTCTCGAGATTTTTTCTTGTTCTGGACAATTCTGTTTTTACTTTTTCGATCATTTCTATTTGATCTATTCCAATAATCACAAGTTTTGTAATTTTCCTTCTCTCCATGTGTTCTGATGCTTTCCTAAATTGGCAGTTTCATTCCTTCTGCTTTTAGCTTTTCCTACTTTTCATTATGAGCATAGGACATTCATCAATGCTAAAGTCCATTCTTATATCCTGGTTGTGAATTCTTATTGTTTGTATCAGAGTTTTTTTTTTTTCATTTTCAGCAAATAGTTTGATATCATCCCTGCACATAAGGTAGTTAAACTTTACCTCTGATTTCGTGAATAATTTGCCCCCAAATAATTTCCTAAGAATATAACCGAGTGGCATCATTGTTATAGTAAATGGCGAAAGTGGCTCTCCCTGGAAAATGCCTCTTTGGATTTTCAGCTCTGCTCGTCTTTCTTATGCTAATTACATTTTACAGTTTTTCATGGCTTTAGAGATGAAATTTATGATTTTTCCGGATATTTTGTACATTTTTCGACATTCTATAATTCAACTTTTTTGGACCATATCATGTAATCTGTCCATGCTATGCTTTTATTTTCCCCCCTCTTTTCATCTCCTTGACGATGTGCTGATCAATATATAGCAGGTCACCTGTTCCTCTTGTTTCCTTGCGTTATCCTTTCTGTTCAACAGGTGTTATTATTAATATCATTATTATTTACTCATCGGAGTTTTTCACATCAGCGTTATTATTATTATTATTATTATTATTATTATTATTCACTCATTAAGGCTTTTCATATCAGCGTTGGCCGATGGTTTTTCACTGAAGTCTGTGTGACAGCAAGTCTCCTCAAGTCTCCAGGAATCTTCTTAGTATTCTGGTCGTTCTCAATAATGCTGTCGTTTGGATGGTCTCCACTCGTCCGACAACTTCCAAGTCCTCTAGTAATCTTTTAGTTACTGTTCCAAACGCACCAGTTACAATTGGTATAATTGTCACCTGCATGTTCCACAGTTTTTTCAATTCTCTAGCAAGGTCGAGGTACTTATCCTTCTTTTCACATTCTTTCAGTTTTATTCTGTGGTCAACCGGGACGGCAAACTCGACTATTTTGCATGTTCTCTTTTTCTTTTTCTTTTTTTTTTTTTTGTTGTTGATTATTATTAAGTCTGGCCATCTGGACGGGATTAGGTGATCCGTTTGTTTGTTAAAGTCCCATAGGAGTTTATGCGCGGCATTTTCTAGGACAGGTGCTGGGTTGTGCATATACCATTTGTTAGTATAGTCGAATTTAAATTTCTAACACATTTCCCAGTTAATCATCTTACCGACCCAGTCGTGTCTTGCCTTATACTCCCGCTGTGCTAATTTGCTGCATTCGCTTATTATATGATTGATGGTTTCTTCTCTGTCACCACAGAGCCTGCATTTGCCATTTTGTTGAGTCTTATCAATTCTCGCTTTGATATGATTGGTTCTTATGGCGTTGTCTTGTGCTGTTATTAGGAGAGATTCTGTTTCTCTCTTAAAGTTTCCTTTTCTTATGTCCAAGTTTTGTCGTGAGAGACGTCGAGTCGTTGTATCGATGCGTCAACGCTGTCTTCAATGCTGGCAAGTCCTCTTCCTCCCTCTTTTCTTGAAACATATAGTCTGTCAACGTCGTCTCTGGGATGTAATGCCTTATGCATTGTCATTAGGTTTCTTGTTCTTTGGTCCATTTGTTTAAGTTCGTCTCTGCTCCACTTGAGAAGGGGTCCGGAATATCTAACGAGTGGTACAGCCCAGGTATTTATTCCTTTGATAAGGCTTCTGCTATTGAGTTTTGTCTCTAGTAGTTTTCTAGTTCTCCTTAGATATTCTTTCTGAATTTTTTCTTTCATTTCCGCTTGTTTGATGGTGTCAGCCTCCAAGATGCCCAAGTATTTGTAGGTTTCGTTTTCTGCGAGCGTTTTTATTATTATTATTATTATTATTATTATTATTATTATTATTATATGCAAGATTTTCACAATAGTTTTAACTGATTTTTCTTTTTACTGAAGTGTGAGTGACAACTAATCTAAGGTCTCCTGTAATTTTCTAAATATACTAGTTGATCTTAATAGTGCTGTGAGACGGATGTTCTCGATTCTTTCATGGGTCAGTCCAAGGGTCCAAATTACGATTAATATGACAGTGACTTTATGTTCTACAGCTTTTCTGACTCTTGATAGATGCTAACATTACAGGTCAGATTGGACCCGGAAGCAATAATGGTTAAGGGGTAACTTCTCATTCCCAATAATCCCCAAATATTTGGGGTCAAAAATTACTGGTTTTAGTTTGAATATCATGCCCAGGACCAGTTCTTTTAAATTTGGGTTCCTATAATGGTTGAGAAAGCTCTTCAATTCTACTGTAGTGATCTGCCACGCTATTTTTTTTTCTTTTGAGAGAGAGAGAGAGCTTTGATTTCTCGTTGCATAGTAACCTGCTAATTCTTTGAATCATCTTAATTTATCGCTTCACTATTATTTTTCGTAGCTGTTTGTTTTGAATACCAGTAGTGAGTTGTGTAATTGTACGCATTTTAGTAGATATTCGTATCACTCCCCATCACATACAAGCATACTGATCTCCAGCAAAATCACAATGTACAAGATCCAATATTTTGCTCGTTTTTCTTTTCAACGTCGTTTTTTTTTTTTTTTTTTCATTTTCAAATATTTTGCCTTGAGCATTTTGCAATATAAATCTATTTTTAGTCATTTCCATTCCATCAACTTTTTCTATTAATTTTATTATGTCTCTCTGAAAATAGTATTCTAAAATTTTATGTCATTATTCTAAATCATATGATGCAATTTTGAACGATACTACATTATGTATATTGTATAAAAGTTCATTTTTTAATATTAAGTTTTGTACCATCTAGGTTCAAAAATGTTGAACACTTACATCCGAAACTCATAATTGCTCGATTTTTGACAACCACTCGCCCAGAAAAAATATCCTGTTTAAATGTAGGAATATAAAGAACATCCATTAATATGCAATTAAAAATATTCTCATTACTATCTAGAAACAAAAAGCAACTGTTACCTTGATTGAAAAACATGTCATTTATTCGTCTTCAAAAAAGTGACCTTCTAGATTAAAGTTTTGGTGTCTGTTATTACGTGGGCAGTAGCCCCATAAACAACCAGTAAAGCCTTAGTATTTGCAATAGCAAAACGAGAAGAAAGTTTGGTCAACTGAACTTTTACTTTTTTTAGGAAGTAACTTCCCGTTGTGAACTCTTATGATCGCTTCTTCTCTACAACAAACAATTCTATGATTTTTACGTTGTTTTGAAAAAGGAACTTTTTGTTTGTAAACGGCAAAATCTGTTTCGATAATCTTTGTATTGGTGGCCTGGTCGAGGATAATAATAGCAAACAGAAATATCTATCGTCGTCTTTCTGTTTTAATTGTCTTTATTAGTTTTTTTTCTATTTTTCCGTCTCTTCAAAACTTCTTAGAGAGATTTTAGATTCATTGAATGTCAGAACGTTGTCCTTTACAGTCGTAAATAGCTTAAATTCCACTAACAGTCCCTTCAAAACTATTATTATTCATAAACTATCGTTTATAATTTCGCCAAACTTTTTTTTTTAACGAAATCGCTTGTTTTTTTTTCTGCTCGAATTATATAATCGGTAATCTCTTTTGGCACATAGCTCTCAAAACATTCTTATTACAACTAAATATGAACTATTTACCTGTTTAAAAGAATTTTGACTTACATTGATACATTGACTCTTAAAAATGATATTCCAACTAAGTAGGAAGCGTATTCCGGTCAACTAAGTAAAAAAGTGTTTACTGGTTTGAAATGATTCTGAGATTGTATTTTTGTATTTTTGTATATACTTGAAGATCATAACTGATTAACTGACTTCGGCATAAAATAACCCAACAAAGGTTGTCATGCCATTAAAATCAATCAATCGAATTAAAAGGTATTAATCGATCCTTCTTGGGATTTTAGTGAAATGATACACATAAGAATCAATTTTTACAATAATTCAGTCGAGACACAAAAGAGCAAATCGTAAATTATCACAAATCACAATGACAATAAGACGTACATTCTGAAGAAATCCCACAATTTCAGCTTTAGTGTTTATTTGTAACCTTTCCATCTTTTTATTGAATTTTACCCAATTATTAAACAAAGAAAGAACACACAAATTTTCTTTAGGAACTTTACAGAAGAGATTTTTATTACTTAAAGTCATTATAATCATGGCTACTTTACCCCTTAATAAGCAGTGTTACAAAGTGACAAATAAAGCGTAAGGATGAAAAATGAATATAAAAAAGGGACAACAAATCAGAAAAATCAGACACCGTAAGACCTTCTCAGTGAAGAAAATGAAAGTTCAGTGTCAGGTTAGTGATAATTGTTGGGTAGGATTATTATTTCACACCGTGCAACTTTTTATCATCTTTTTTAACTTGTGGTTTTTCACTGAAATCTGAGTAACAACAAATCTCCTTAGATCTCCGGGACTCTTAAGAATTTTAGCCGATTTTTATAGCGCTGTGGTCTGGATGGTTCCAGTTCTTCCTCTTATTAACATTTTATCGTGTCTCTTTTCTAGGTTTTGAAGACTGTTTCAACTATGATCGGTCTCACTCACACCATCTTGTTCTCTCGCTGGATCCAGATATTTTTCGAGGTCTTCGTCTTCTTTCATTCTCACTCAGTCGTCCGCTGGCATCGGAAAATCCACTCGATGACGACTTCTTCTGATTCAAAATCAGCTTTTGTCTTCGGGACGAGATTGGTTTTAATTTTAAAGTTCCAGGGAATTTTATGCTTTTCCTTTTCAAGCACATCTGATGGTTGTCTGTGTATATACCCTTTCTTAGTTTAATAAAATTTCCGTTTCTTCAACAATTTCCCGTGAATCGCTTTCTTCGCCAATTCGTTGCATTTCTTTTGTGTTAGTTTGTTACATTCACGTATGCGATTAACTATTTCATCTTTATCACTTTAATTTGATAATTCTGTCATTGATTATCAGTTTTTTCAGACTTATTAGTAATATTCGGAATTTAAAGTGATTATTTTAATTTTCATTGAGGTTATAAGACATTAAGTCCCTTGACATCTTCAGTAATATTACCTTTACTTAAATATTTTTTTAAAATTGTGTAAAGAAAAGGAAAAATAAACAAAGGTTCGATTTTTTATGAGTAAAATGAAATACAAAAAGAACAAGTATTGAATAGTTCTTTGGCTGAATCTTTGATTTGTATTCTCGTTTAGGGTCCGTTTTCTTTTGAATTGTTCGTCGAATTTAGAAAAACTAGTCCAACATTTGGTCTCTGGTTGAAGAGTTATCCTATCTTTCTCTTTTTCTTTTTTTTTCTCCCCGGCTGACTCGTGTAACCCAGCATTTGAATGTGGTGAATTAGATGATCCAATGTACACATAACAAATAGTAGATAAGCCTATTTATACCAAACAGTGGTGTACAAATGGTAGATTAGAAGCAACTAACTCCTATACTTTCACGTATCTACTAGTACAACTGTTGGTGCACGGCAACTTAAAATGGTTTGAACTGCCTATCGCCGTTATTTTGTGTCCCATTTTCAACTGTTTTTTCGACACTAAGTTTCGGTTGGTAATTCTGAGAAAATTCAAAAGTGTTACAAACTATCAGGTTGAAGGACTGGATTTTGTAATTCAATTACTGGATGGCGTGAAAGGGGAAATTGGTTTGATTGTCACACCAAAACAGAAGGCTATACGGTGCACAATATTATCTTATGTCCACTTTTCAACACCACCTCGATAGTTTTAGATAAATATGGGTTTATCAGGTAAAAACACTTGCCGTACTGCTCCATTTTTGCAGTTAAATTGGTTTTCCTTAACCTTATTTCTTGTGAGAGAATCACATAAAATGGGTGAATGACGTCAGCGGGTTGGTGGATCTTCCTGTTCATAAGGTCTTCGGCAGGTACCGAACGGCACATTCCCGTTTCAAGTTGTTCAGGAATATCTACATGGTTTCCGGTGTAGTCTTCTCACTTTTTGAAGAGATCCCTCTGAAATGCGCCCACAAAAGGCTCTACCTACCCATTCGGTTGAGGGCGGTATGGCAGTGACCGCATGTTTTCAATGCCGTTTTGTTGGCAGAAGGTTAAAATTTCTGTGGAGTTAAATGTACTGTGTTATCCGAGACTCAAAAATCTAGTAGACTAAATTTGCATAAAGCTTGTTGTAGTTTTTATAATAGTTTCATTGGAAGTGGTGTGATTCAGGCCACTTAGAATCAAATAATATTGACCACTGATCAGTCTCGTAAAGACAACGTGGAGTTTTGACGGTGGGGGTTCTGTAATAAACCATAAAACTTGATTTTTCCAGGGTGATTTTGCAGCTAGTTGATATTTGGAAAAAGTTCTTTCAGCTGCTTCTCCATATTCGGTTAGTAGACACAGCTATAAGCTAAGGTCTTCATATGGCTGATTCCCTGGTGCCTAAAAGTAAATTGTTTGGGGAATTTGGGTTGCAGTTTCATTGTTATTACTGCACGTTTGGCGAAAAGAACACAACCGTCGACTTCAGACAAAGATGATCAATGTCGGTAGAAAAGTTGAAGTTATTGATTGGAGCATATTGTTGGCAAGCACGTGCAGACTGATCAGACTGTGGATTCCAATATTTTACTGACTTTCGGTTCCACTGATACTGCAACAACAACGGTGTCTTCCGGTTTTTTGAGATAAGGATCCAAGAATCTTGGCAATGTATCTGCTTGCCTGATTTTATCGATCGACTGGTATTTGATGATAAGTCGTAGTCCATGGCCCGGCGTTGTAAACTGTTTGACAGGAATGGCTTCTTGGATGTGAAAATACTAACAAGAGTGAAATGTCGACCATATATGAAACATATGAATGATTGATAGCGAACACGACTGCTAAAGCTTCTTTTTCGATTTGTCCATAATTACACTCAGGAGTTGCATGTGCTATTGCTTTTTTTTTCTTTTTTTAAAATTCTGTCATAGTTCATGGTGTGAAACATTAGAGACTACAATAATATCCATAAATAGATTGTTAGCTTGTTTAGTAATAATTCAGAACCAAGTAAAAACGTAATTCTATGAAGAGTAACCTGATATTTGTTTGATGATTTCCGTTGTTTCGCAAAAGACGATTAAGGGGACCGCAAACCCGGTGCATTTATGGCGAAAATGCATTTAAGTGGTTTACTTGAATGAGGAAAGAGCTTAGACTTGATAAAATCGTCCGTACGGACAAATGTTGGATAGCGTAAATATTTTCTGCGTCTGGTTAGTGACCACTAAATAGATGTTCAAGAAAGTTCACCTTTGTCAATTCGTCAACGGAATCCGAATTGCTGAATTCGATCATATACTCAATTCAAACATTAGAAGAATTCTTCAGGATTTGAACCAATGACAATTATGTCATTGATCTTAGCAGAAACACCTGATAACACAATCATTATGGCATCCACCATCTGTTGCAATATGACTGACGGAGATTTTACTCCAAACGAAAAATCAAAACAACTTTCGACATGTATTTATTGTAAGTAACTCGTTAGAAAAACCAACTTCCATCTTGAAGGACGCTTTGGTCAGAAAAATGATATTCCATTTTCTCCCTTGATTCTTGTACAAAATCTATTCTGGAAAAATAGGACTTAGTTTTCATTGTGTTTGTAGGTTTTGCTTCATTTATGTGGCTGGGTTAACCTGTTGTGTGTTAAATACTGAAGAGATGTGATGTGGGGACATTAGAAATAATAAGTTTTTCACGCCAGTCAAAGTAAATTAAAATCCGAACAATTAGTAAGATAAAATGAAAATTTCCAATTTAAGACACATTATAGGTCTGCTCGCCTATTTGTTAAATAATATAGCCGGAAACTCTTCGAACAACATGGTTAAATTTTCACTACGCAAGGTTTATCGAATAATGGACAATGATAAAATATAAAACCATACATCCAAACCGCACGCTGGATCCCAGATCCTAATATTCAAAACACCAGCTATAAAGCCCAAACCGAGCTTACTTAGAGGCAAAAATAATTACAATATAGCGACATTTAACCTTTGAACATTAAATACTATAAACTAGCTATTTGAGCTTGTGTTATATAATTACGGAATGATTTTTTTATATTAAGCATTTTTCGTTAATTATATTTTATCATTCGGTTTGGTTGGCCTTTGAACTATTCGGCTCCTAGTGCAAGTGCACACACATTGAGTACAGTTCACGCTCGTGCGCAGAGGATATGACAATCACGAATGTCATAATAAAAAACCCAGATAGAAAATAGGACTGGGGTGTGAATAACGTCATGCCCGGAAGCGATGGGCTGAGAATTTGGTGATTTTGAAAAAGAGTTAGTTGATATCCGACTCTGGGACGGGCCAGTTCAGCTGGGGGCTACAGGTTGCTCAGCGCGTTTGTTGGGTCAGATAGTACAGTCAGCATAGTTAAAATTGTGCTTCTCTCTCCTCGTGTCGAAAGACTAAAGTCAAAAAGTTAATAAACGTTTCGTACCTGAACAACGGAGAGTCGTCAGTGTTTCGTATTTCCCTGCACCAGTACATTTAACCCTTGCAATCTCTGCAACAGAGCAGAATACAGACATCAGATGCGCACAGAAAGAGAAAATCCAACAGAAAATTATATGTGCTACATGTAATGACAACTCCTTTACATGCCTTAGACTCATTACTGTCAGTGATAAAACAGACATCACCTCTATAACGAGCTATCTTCTCTTGTCCAAAAAATTCCCCGAAACAACCTGCTAATCATCGGTGGATATATGAATGTTCACACAGGCAAAAGCGAAAATAATAAATTCTGTTTACACAACTCGTCAAATAGAAATGGAATATTTCTTGAGAGTTTTCTCTTGAGAGCTTGTATGCTAAAATACTAAATTTCAAAATAAGAAAGAAAAATATGGATTTGCACGGACTCAAATAACCCAAAAGCACACCAAGATTATGTATTTATAAAAAAGAAGTGGATCAATAGCGCTTTGAAATGTGACGCTTTCTCTTCCTTTAAAGGAATATATTCCGATCACAGAATCGTCTCGGTAGAGATTCGCCTGGGTCTACGCAAAAATATGAAACAAACATGAAGTTTCGCAATATGATTGGTCCTCACATGCCAATGGTGATATAAGCAATCAATATACAGTAAGTGTATAAAACAAGTTTGGTACCCATTAGGAGAACTTTGAAAGACGTACTCAGTATTACGAATATGAAAACTTTGAAACCGCTCAGGTAGAAGCAGCAGCTGAGTGCATACCAAGCAAACCAAGAGCCAAATGTAGAGTTCCATGGGAGTCAATAACTCTTTGGGAAAAACGAGATAACTTAAAATGATTCCTAAATTAATAAACATGACAAATCCCGGAAATAAATTTACTAACACATACGAAAAAAGAACAACTATAATGCATCATAGGCCAAATCAATAAAATATGAAATCCAGTAAAATATAAACAATCACGGGTGGCATGGCTGACAATTGTGAGCGGAAAAAAGGGCACCTCAACAATAAAACTCTAGCCAAGCTGGAAATACTTCAAAATTGGAAAGAACTTTTCAAGAATCTGCTTGGAAACCCTCCTGAAATCACTGGTAAACCTATTGAAAAAAAAGTATTAATATCAAACTAGGATATACTAACATCAAACTAGAATATATTAACATCAAACTAGAATTTATTAACATTCAACTAGGATATATACAGAAGAAGATCTTGACACAGTACTGAAAAAAATTAAAAGCAGAGAAGTTGCAAGCCTCGACAAAATACCTCCTAAACTATGGACGACAAAAACATTCCCATGATTATGCAACTATGTGTAGAAACAAAATACAATCGAGAAATGGACAAAGGCTGCAACCTTCTCTTCTCTAACAAAGGTGACTTTCGAATCACTAAGAACTACAGAAGCATAACTGTTTCCGTTGCTAATGTTTAAAATGTCCAGCTTCTCAATCGTTTTCAACTTGATGTTAAGAATATTCTTATGAAAAATCAGAACGGTTTTGGAGCGAAATCGATCCACAACCTCACAGATTCTGACACTCCGTCGAATCATCGAAAGTATTCGTGGAAAACCTCTCGATGCACCAATTTTGTTTGTAGATTTCTCCGAGGCATTTGATTCCATACACAGAGGGAAGATGTAGTAAATATTGCGAGCATATGGTCTCTCCAAAGAAATTTTTACCGCTATGATGATGCCCTACAAAAACATGTAAGTAATGGTTCACTCACCCGATGGTGATACCTTCTAGGAGATACATTTATACAATATCTATTCATTATCTGCTTAAATTACGTTCTACTAACATCAATAAAAGATAATGGTTTCGTTGGTTTCAGATGCAAGACTACTCGCAAATACACTTGCCCAAACCAAATAGACTGGAGCAATAAGCAAAAGGCATCAGTTTCTACGTGAACGCAGATAAAACAGAATTCTCGAGTCTTAAACAAGATAGAGACTTTACACGCCTCTGAAATTAGAAGATCAGTTCTCATACCTCGGCAACAATATCTCATCAACTGAAATATATGTCAACATACACAAAGGGAAAATCTTCACTGTTATTGGCAGGTATTCGATCATATGCAAACCTGACTTTGTTGATAAAATTAAACTGGAATCCTTCCAAACTGTGGCCGTGTCGGTACTACTGTATGGCTGTAACACATGGACTCTAACGAAGTACTCGAAGAAAAATATATATGAGACCTAAAATGGGGTCTGTGTTTTGGGCAAATCCAAGAAGCAGTACTCTGCTAAATAGCAGGCGTATAACCATTTACCTCTTATCACGCAATGATGGCTACTGCTGGTGAAGTAAGGACAAACTTAGAAACGACGTTTTCCTATGGACTCATACACATAGACATACTTGTGTTGGCCAAGCAGCAAAGACTTACATGCATCAATTCTGTGAGGACACTGGATCCAGTCTAGAGCACCTTCCTAGAGCAATGAACCAAAGAGACGGATTGATGAGTGAATAAAGTCAAAGGCCTCTGTGCTATCAGATTGAATTGGTAATATATGTATGTATGTATGTATGTATGTTTTTAACAAATTAAATTATCCCATAAATACATTAATTTTAGAGTAATTTTTATATCGAAAATATCAACATTTATAAACATATACAGAAATCATGATAAATTATAAATAAAACAAAATTACTCTTCTTCTTATTATTATTATAATTATGGAGACGTGAAATCTTCAGATTTCTTAGCTACATTGTAATCCTCCAACCCACACTCTCATCTTCATCACGTTAAGGGAAAATCATCACAAGACCGAAATCCATATAGCTCAGTTGAACAGATAACAAACAGGTTACCAAAGCAAGAGGAGATAACCATCTATTCCGTTCAGACATTTTTGATTTTTGTTTGAATATCTATTTGCAGTATTCCAATTTTTAAAGCCATCAGAAATCTGACTGCTTAGGTCATCAGAAAATTCGTTAATTATGAGACGTGACCAGTTTGTTTGTCCCCAGGGAGAATTTATTCTCCGTATGGATAGGACGATGGAGGAAAAGGTTGGTTTGTTGCCATAATAAATAATATATAAGAGAGAATTATCTATATGTTCCTAAAATAATCATTATATTTGCATGTAAGTTCATCCAGTAAAAACGGCACATTATATTTTTATCGGAGAAATACATTTTAAATGGCTCTCATCTCCAGAATAAAACAATTTCTAATCTAATTAGCAACTGAATGATAATCTTTTCGTGTTTGCATTAGCACAGAAGATCAGATAAAATACTGGTTAAAATCCTTCTCTCTTTCCTATACTGAAACATCCATATCGTTCAAGAAACCATGTCAGAGTGGGGCTTTTGTCCCCCACAAAAAACGGGTGTCATGTGTATGACACTAAAAGGCATGTGATGTCGAAACTCCAGTTTTGGAGATCCGCTGTGTGTAGAATATCCCTTCATTGCCATTACTCCTAATTCCACTCTGACCGGAGTGGTAGTGCCTCTTTGTGTTTTTATGATGAGTCAAGCAAAAATGATTGATATTTGATCGGTTCAGTTACACAAAATGTAAATATGAATAACAATAAATGTGATTTTCTTACTTCTAGACATGGTGTTAAAATCAATCAATTCGTATCATCAAGGATCATGTTCTACAGAAATACTTCACATTAGGTTTTCTATGTATACAGCTATATATATATATATATATATATATATATATATATATATATATATATATATACCCAACAGCCGCACCATTAGAAGTATGTGACTCAAGGTCAATTTCTAAGCGGAATAAAGTTACTTTGAATTTAGTTTTCCTTCTCCTAAATTGGTTGCCGTACCAATACAAAAGCAACCAGTTTACCCAATCATAGCGAGATGGAGAAGAGATAGATTCATGCTTTTCCCAGTGGCATTAGAGCGGAGTGAAACGCAAAAGGCCTCGTTCAAGATTTGATCTTGGTCTGCTTAGTCCATTTCTAAATGTTATCCCAAGCTCCTCTCCAAAATATTTTTGGTGGTTTTGTTTGTTGTCGAGTCGATTATGGGGTAAAGACTTCTAACTTAATATCCATCTATCTCCATGGTTTTATAGAATTGATGTGGTCCTAGTTAAATACGCATGTGTATACATCTTTTTCTTTTTTCATTTTTCCCTTTTATTTTTTTGTTGTTGTTTTGTTTAATTATATTTTTATTTCTTACTTTTGGCTACGAATAGTAATCACTGCAAGTAATCGTTCTATTGATACAGGCACGTTGTCGTAGGGGGGAAAACTCACCAATAATATTGGCTTAAAAACAAAAATTAATTTCAAAATATCGAACGTAAAATTTGCCATTGGCTTCAATGATTTTGTTTCCAGTTCGGTTCAGTATTCTCACAGGCACATTGTTCTCTGAGATAAAGAGGAATTCTCTTATTGTCTCTTTTCCTGCGATAGAGGAGACGACGACGACGACGATGATGATACTGACAAGTACCAGCTCGTACAATTTGCTTCACTGGGTTTTGAAGACCAAAATAAATAAATAACTCCCTTTTCCTCATCTTCATTTTGAATCAATATTTTAGGATCTTTTTCTTTAGCTTGAGACTATTTCTTGTCCATTAATTTCAATACCCTGTCGGTGAGACTAAGAATACGCTGACTGTATCCCCCTCGGCAAACGGATAATACCACCCACACACCAAAAAAGAGTTGTCCTGTGTATGACATTAAACTTCATCTGCTGGTGAGGCTCCATTTCTAGAGGTCTGGGCAATGTAGTGTAATCCTTCATTGCTGGTACTCCCAGGTTCACTCAGTGACCGAGCCGTAGTTCTAGTTAGGGTCCTATGGAACAAATAGCCCTGTTTAAAATTATTTGTATTCAAAAGGACTATGTGCAGAAAAAACAACTAAGAAACAACAACACAAAAAGTGAACATACAACGAACACGATTACTGAACCGCAGGGCATAAATAACCCCAAGCAGGTTGATATGCAGTTAAAATCAATCAATCAATCCATTAATATTAGTTTTATCAGAAAGCTGATGCAGGAAAATAGGCCTAAAGAATTGTGAATTGTACACTCAGATAACATTTAGTAAGTCTGACTCTTAACTGGGGCTCTAAGAGGGTCGTCTATATAGAACTAGCCTCCAAAAACTGAAAGCTATTTATGACCCTCACGTTTGTCAGCATTCTTCTTATGGGGTCGGTAAACAAACTCAATCCTTAGATGCGGGAAGAAGTGGTGCCTAGATTGAAAGATTATCTGGGGCTTAGATTTATTTCAACATCACCCACCGTACCATTAGTTAGCAAAGTACCTCATAAGTCATTCTGAATTTGACGATAAGTAAGATATTGCAAGACGTTGCTTTTGAGTTTAAGTCTCTCACATCGACTTGTGCAACGCTAAAATAAACTTTGGGGATTATCAGTAACGCCTTCAGTAGAATGATGAGAAGCTATCACAAGCTCTTGCTAGTGAATTTAGTCTTTTCACATCACCCAATACCGTGGCCTTGTGCCAAGCAAAGGTGTACGCATAAGTTTTATTAGGATCTTTCTTATGAAGCCTCAACATAAGATTAAACTCCAAGTACACAAGGAGGCTAACATATCATATGACGTTCATGAAAAGAGGGTAAGTGAATGTTCCATTTGAGCAAAATTGAAATAAGCAAATCTTTATAAATCCCCGAGTAGGGCTAGACAATATAAAAGAAAATATAAAATGAATATAAATATAAAATGAAAAATTAGTCAAAATTTAACAATATGCACCTCATTTGGTGACGTTTTCTAAAAGGAGAGAGATTAGGATGACCGCTAATTAATTAACGCAACCCCCCGTCGGTAAGGCTTAGAATATTACGGCTTCATACAGTGAAGAGATATAGCATCCCCCTCCTCTAAGCAGAAAACAAAAATTCTGGGTAAGGGAAACTTTGAATTCCAACAGCTGTCTTTCGTTTAATAATTGACCTTGCGTCATATACTGTTCGTAACAGAAGAATTGACTAAATAGATATTTACAAGAATACAAAAAAAAAAAATCAATATTGTATTTTAGACTGATCTTACTGCCCCATGATATCTTCGACAACCATCCGCTACTGCCACCCTCAAAATCAACAGTGGAAAGTTAACTGTTTAAATCGTTAAGTTTTAATGCTCTGGTTTCACTCGCATGTGAAGCCAATGTTGTAGTATTTATATATCTTTAGTCTTGAAATGTGAAGAATCAGGAAATAAAAATCTTACAACGATGCCCAAAGGACAAACTGTTAGGATGAAGAAATTTGAATCTGGAATTTTTTTTCAACCGATGTTTTTTGTCAATTCTTTCGATCATAACACACACACACACACACACACACACACACATAACACATATAATACACATGGCTAAATTTATAAATAGTGTTAAATGTTTACGTTATCATAAATAATATATATATATATATATATATATGAGAAATTAAAAGAGAGCTTTAATTGATATGTTTCTGTAGAAATTCATCAAAATGAAAATATTTTATTATCAGTAACGAATCTCAGTACTTGAGATTCTCAAACGAATTTTAATACTTGAATGATTTTTATTCAAGCGAAACATGCCAAACTGATTTTCCAAAATGTCTTTTTCCGTTTTTATACTTCAGAATTTAATTTTAAAATATATACACTCGTACACACACACACACACACACACACACACAGATACGTGCAAACGTATACACACACCCATACGCATACACATACGTGCAAACATGTGCACACACCAATACATACACAGGCTCATACTCAAGCACACAAACGCACATAGGTATGCATACTCTAACGTACATGATTAGACGTACCCATAAATATATTACACACGCAGTACGCTCACGTAGAGGTACATAACGTAAATATTCATGTATAAGCGACTTTTTAAGGTCAAATTTTCACCTCAGAAACATAAGATCGTTGATTACTCGCAATATATAATTAAAAACACCTTTTGCAGGGAAAAGTTTAAAGCTCGTTCACTTCACGAAGTCATTCATTACTCAAGTATATATATATATATATATGTGTGTGTGTGTGTGTGTGTGTGTGTGTGTGTGTGTGTGTGTGTGTGTGTGTGTGTGTGTGTGTATTAGTTAGTAAGAAACGGAAACACCGATTCGGCCATCTTTGAGTTGTGGATATAAAAGGCGGAAGCGATTACTTCTCGGTGTACATTCACTCTCTGGACTATTTGCGTTTAGTGGGTTAACCGAACTACAACATTTGGCCGCGAGGATTTGTTCTCAGTCAAGAAATGCTATTACACGGACACTTAGAGGGATTCTGCACAGAGTCAGGAAATATCTCGACTTACCTGGACCGCGTGGAACAGTTGTTGTTTTTTATCGCAAACGATATCGGATGTGGAAACCAAACAAAGTGCAAAGCAATTTTGCTTCGTGCAATTTGAGAAAAGACGTACAGAATTCTTGGAGGATTTATGTATCCCTCAAAAACCAGGCGACAAATCTTTGGAGGAAACCTCGACATCTAGTAGTCGCAGAGAGTTTCAAGTTTTACAATGCTAAACAAGAGTAGGGTGTGTCAATTTCTAATTTTCTTGTTCGCCTTAAACATTTAGCTTCTACATGCGAATTTGGGTCGTTTTTGAAAAGAGCATTGAGTGACAAATTTGTGTGTGGGTTAAAGGACGATAAAATTCAAGAAAAACTATTGTCTGAAGATAAGACGCTAGAAGAAGCTGTTAAAATGGCTAAAGCTATGGAATTAGCGACGGCTAATGTTGTTCATATAAAAGAAAAAGAGATGGATGAAGTAAATAAAATGTGTGCGGAATCTAATACATTTGAATTACAAAAGAAAAAAATGTGTTTTAGGTGCGGTAGAAAATGGCACGAGAGACGCTCACAGTGTCCAGCATGGGGAAAGACGGGTTTTAAATGCAACAATAAAAACCATTTTTCCAGACATTGTTAAAATAAACAAAGGGGAAACATGTCACATTACATATAAGAGACACATGATATGCTCTTATTGTCTACAAGATACAGTAACTATAAATACGTGTAAACTTGAATTAAATGGTGTCCAGTGAGAAATGAAAATTGATACCAGGTGTTCGTCGACTCTGATAAGCAAAAGACAGTTTGACTTACTACCGTACGCAAAACTCTCTAAAAAGAGGACAATACTGGGGTTACAGACCTATTCAGGTGGGGTTATTATACCAAATGGAGTTGCTAACCTGAAGGTCAAATACCAGGGCAAAATGTATGATTTAAGAGGGCTAGTTGTACCCGGATCTGGACCAAATCTTCTTGTAAGAGATTGGCTGGAAAAGTTGCCAATTAATATCTCTGCTACCTGTAATCAAATTGAATGGACCGATTTGAATCAGGAGTTTGCAGAACTTTTTCAACCAGGTTTAGGTACATTGAAAATCGCAACAGCAAAATTGTACCTTAAACAAAATAGCACGCCCCGTTTTATGAAAGCTAGATCATAATATATATATATATATATAACAATTAGAGAGAAGGTGAAGCTGAAATTGAGCGAATGGTTGCTACCTCCGTTATCAAACCAGTCTGTTTCTCAGAATGGCCTTCCCCTATTGTCCCCGTTTTAAAGAGAAATGGTCGTTCGGATTTGTGGTGATTTCAAACGGACTGTCAATCTTGTTTTGCAAATAAACAAATATCCCATTCCGAATATAGACGATCTGTATTCTATAGTCCCGGCTGTTATTTTACGCGACTGGATTTGAGTGACGGTTATTTACAAGAGTCACAAAAACTAACGACGATAAACACGCATAAGGGTCTTTTTATGTATACTCGGTTGTGATTTGGTATTGCTTCTTCGCCAGGAGTATTTCAAAGAATTATTGAACAACTGATTCAAGGAATACCAAGAACAGTTGCTTATCTCGACAACATCCTAATCTCGGGACGAACTATAGAAGAGCATAATAGGAACCTGCGTGCCGTATTTAAGAGATTACGAGACGCTGGTCTCCGCCTTAAAGGCGATAAATGTGAATTCAGGAAGTCGTCAATTTCATACCTGGGCCATAGGATTGATTCTGAAGGAATCCATCCAACACAAGATAAGGTCAATGCAATTTGCAAAGCACCCACCACAAAGAATGTGTCTGAACTGCGTAGTTTTTTTAGCTTTTGTTAATTACTACCGCCGATATTTAAACAATATCAGCACGGTATTAACTCAATTGTACAGGTTATTACAGAAAGGAATTCCCTGGAAATGGGGACCAGACGAAGCCTTTGCCTTCAAGTAATCAAAGGTGTTGCTCATGTCAACTAATGTCTTGGTTCATTACAATACTGAACTTAAACTTATCATGACGGTAGATGCATCTCCAGTAGGTATTTTTTTGGGGGGGGGCAGTGTTATCGCATATAATGAAAGACGTGAGTGAAAAACCGATTTATTTTGCCTTCAGGGCATTGTCAAAGGCAGAACAGAATTATGCCCAGATAGAACATGAAGGACTAGCAGTCATTTTTGGAGTTTCCAAATTCCATAAATATATCTATGGTCGAGAATTTACCATCATCACGGACCATAAACCACTGCTTGGGCTTTTAAAAGGGGATCATGCAATACCACCGACAGGAAGTGCTAGAGTTCAACGTTGAGCATTGGTTCTAGCAAGTTATCACTATCAACTAGTGTACAAGCCTGGTTCAAAGATTTCCAATGCAGATGGACTCAGTCGGCTACCTATAGAGGACTATGTTACGCCTTTACCTTGTCCGGAAGAAATAGTACTCTCCATGTCAGCTTTAGACTTAAACTCAGTCACGTCAAAAACTGTTGCTTTTTATTCATCAAGAGACCCCATGTTATCACAAGTGCGTAAATGGATCTTGCATAGATGGCCAGAAAAAAGATCTCTTGATTTTCAACCATACACAACCAGGAAGGATGAGTTATCAGAAAAACTGGGTTGTGTTTTATGGGGATCACAGGTGGTTATACCAGCAAAGTGTCGAGATGCTTTACTGAAAGAATTGCATGAGAGTCATCCAGGAATTTCTTGAATGAAGTCTTTGGCTCGTAGTCACATTTGATGACCTAAGATGGATGTACATATTGAATTGTGTGTGAGGAATTGTGGCACGTGCCGAGATAGTTCAAATATGCCTCAGGCTAGTGTATTGCATCCATGGGAATGGCCAGGGAGGCCCTGGTTCTGAGTACACATGGATTATGCAGGCCCTATCCAGGGCAAGTGGATTTTAGTGATTGTCGACGCTCACAGTAAATATATAGATGCACATGTTGTGTCATCACCATCTTCCGCAGTAACAGAAAGAATGTTGAGACGCACATTTGCGACACATGCGAGTCCACATGTGATCGTATCTGACAATGCTAGCAGTATTACTAGTAAGGAATTTTCCAGGTTCTGTGCCCTAAATGGCATTAGGCATGTTCGATGTGCACCATATCACCCCTCCTCGAATGGATTAGCTGAGCATGCAGTGCAAACCATTAAGAGTGGGCTTTAAAAAGTTACTGGGGATTCGGAAATGCGATTATTGCGTGTATTGGCCCGATACCGTTTACTCGCGCAATCGACAACGGATCAATCAGCAGCAATGCTACAAATGAGCCGCCAGCCTCGATCACGTCTAGACCTTGTGTATCCAGATTTATCTACCCAAGTCACCACAAAAATAGATAATGCTAAAATAACGACGGATAAAAATCACGTTGAAAGGATGTTCCATATTGGGGATCTGTTTGTGTGGTGAATTTTCAAGGAAGGCCAAAATGGCTGGCCGTATTAGACGACAACTTGGCCCACTGACTTTAGAGTGCGGTTAGAGGATGGTCGATTATAGAAAAGACGTGTTGATCATATTCGCGTGAATATTCTGACAGAACGTGTCGTGAGAGGCTCAGAAGTATCCAGGCAACCAGTGGTGAGTCGGGAACAGACAGTTACAAGGCACTCAACATCTGTTGCACAGCTTCCTGCGCCCGATAGAGATAGCAGCCCTTCAACAACCGGTGACAGCTTGGAAGATTAACCCCGTAGAACCCAGATGAGAACACATTTTCAGAAACGCAAAGAAGAAGAAAGAAGGAACAATGCTGAGAATAAAGCCAAAAGACAGCAAATCAGCATGAAATCTGACATTAAAAGAAAACAACCCAGTGCCATGCCCTTAACTGGGGAAATTGCGGCTCAGGAATATCCAGAGGCTTTTGATGATGTGACTATGTCCGAGAGTCAGACAACATTTCCCACAAGTAATGGGAGTTCTTGCCGGAGTTCCGGGGAGAGACCTATGGTTTCTTGGTGTCATTAAAAATATGGGTGTGTGCAGTTGCAAGCTAAGTGGGGAGGGATGTGGTATATTGGTTAGTAAGAAACGGAAGCACCGTTTCGGCCATCTTTGAGTTGTGGATATAAAAGGCGGAAGCCACTCTCGGGACTGTTTGCGTTTAGTGCGTTAATCGGACAACAACAATATATATATATATATATATATATATATATATAATGTATTGCTGAAATTCAATAGGTTTCAGGTATGTGCCGATTTCATTGGCAAAACCATGTATTTGTAATGTAATATCTGCATTCGGAATTAGAACATTTTTATCTTTTTGGCATTAGAAAAGCAATTTTCATGAATTTTTTCTATTCCACTTGCCGTCAATATTGATCGCATCCCTTAGTTGCTTGATGGTTGAGGAGAAATTTGTTCGAGAGCCCACTAATCAAGGTCCTTTGAGTAAATTACTGAAACAGAATAAACGGAAAAATGAGATGACATTCTCTTACGACCTCCGGTCAAAGCACTATAGCATTGTCAGCGAGAATAGATAAGTTTTCATAAAAGCCTGCACTCGAAAGAAGGAGGAGTTGACAATTCAACAACTCTTCCAATGGGCTTGCAGCAACAGAATACGCTTGATCTTGCACTCCGAAACTGGTCATAAAGAACTTATCATTTAAAGTATCGCTCACTCAATGTGAAAGTAGGGATAGTGAACTCCCAGATAGATAGATAGATAGATTACGTGATTCGATATCCCTTTCTAATTTAATGGTTGGGATGGCAGAAGACAAACGCTTGCTGTAAACAGAATATTAGTGTAATATAATTAGAGACGCTGGGTGATTGTTTTAGTAATAAGTTATTTGCAAGTGGGATTTATAGGTCGACCACAGGAAGGTGGAAAAAGAAAGATGCATATGAGAAAGAGACTTGAGGCAGTAACAGAGTCCAAGAAAGAAAGAGAGTGAGAGAGAGAGAGGGTATAAGGGAGAAACGAATGGGAAGCTGAACAGGGGAGGAACAAAGCTTATGCCGTGCTAGCAGCTGACGCCGGGTTAATAATTGAAATGTATCAGCAGTAAATCGGTGACGGTTTCTGATTGGCTGGAAAAAAACAGACGGAGAGGTCGTTAGGGGGAACGCGAGATGGAAAACAGGAGAAGAAAGTCACTTGGGATGAAACACAACCATATGAAGAGTGGCCGAAAATTTCGGCACCCATTTTTGGATGAGCTACACGAAAGGGTCTGACACCCACCGCGAACCTGTGAAGACGGAACCAGCGAGCAAGCACATGCGAGAACAACAACATAAAACGAGAAAGATGATATCACGGTCTATGTCTTCTCTCTCTTTTCTTACGTTGTTTTGTTTCTCTCTGTCTACTTAAAGCGGTGAACTCATTTTTCATACTCTATTTCTCTCTTCTCGGCGACTAGTAAGAGGTGTAAAAGTAAAAAGTTGGCAACCCTTGTCCAGGGTGAACCAAAGGCACCCTTTTCAATAGCTTCTAAACCGAGCTGTAGGGGAGGGCGTTACTACATTCCCTGGATTGTTCCACTTTACCCTTGATCCTTACCTTATAAAGGATCTATGTCTTACAAAGAGTGGGCATCAGGGTATGTCGAAAGTTAGACGTATTGTCGAGATTTCTTTTTCTTCTCTTTCTTTCATTATAAATATATATACCTCTATTTGTATTAAAAATAGTTACTCGAAGCTATAATACTTACAACGGATTATTATCATTATTATTATTATTTGAAACCATATAAATATGTGAAAACAAAGGATTATTATTTAATACAAATAGTTATTTAAACCCTATGACTGTGTTCAAATAATTTGTTTGATAATGATTATTTAAAGCTATAATTGTTTGCTAAGGATTATTACTATACGTTATTTTTAGCCATATAATTGTGAGCAAACCAATCGTTATGACTTAATAGAAATAGTTACTTGTTCAAAATATTTTTATTAGATAGGAACACTTGATATCATCTTTGTGCAAACAAATGATTATAGTCAATCAAAAAAGGTGAAATTCTTAAAGAATGCAATAGAACATTGAAAAAATTGTTAGGATTGTTATCGAGTATTTAGAAATGAATCAAATAATACATAAGGTGTTAATGTGCGGTTAAACAAATGAAACAAAAAATATGTATATAAACAAATTGTTGCAGTTTATTTTTAATGTTATCATCCAGGAATAATGAGTTGATTTATTAATGATGTCATTGATTATTTTTTTTAGAATTAGGGAATCAAATAACTAATTCAATGGATTTCTATTAATTTTCTCAACTTTAATACAGTGACATTAAAAGGCTGACATCAACGTAAAGAAAAACTATATGCAAAATGCAATGCGTAAACATGTCTAATGAAGAAACAATTGGATTTTAAAGCTGTAACAAAGTTTTATTTTCACTAACAAACGAAGAGATGGAAAATAATAGTTGGAAGGAAAAACAGATTTGTCGACCAATATTGTGTAGATTAGGAATGACTTTCTTTTACCTTGGTTGGTTTGAAGTGAATTTGCGGACCAGAAACAATAAAACAGACAAAAATGCCTGATTTGTACTTTCTGGAAGAATCAAAGAGAAACAAAATGGCAGATTTTACGGTGCTTAGTGCGTGTTTGGCGGCAACAAAAATGAGTTTAATGCACTGGAAGAATTCTTGAAGTCATTGTCATATTTCTTGGAGACAAAATCAAGATTTCTATCTAAACTTTTCCATAGTAGATACATAGATATGCACGTATATTTGTTATTTGCACGTACCCATACATACAAACATTTATAAACGCATATATATAAATACACACACACACACATATATATATATATATAAGAACACACACACACACACACATATATATATATACATATACATATATATGTATATACACACACTTATGTACAAAAATATATACACATAGATATATACATCCACATATATTAAAAGGGATAACATAGATTACTGTGTTTGGAAATAGAGTGCTCAATAATGATGATAGATCATATGTATACGTAAGTTACGATAGCGTTGAAAAAGAGCCCGTGGAGGTTGTTTATTGTCAGTTTCCCACATGTGTGATCATGTGCGTTTATATATATACATGTATATATATATATATATAATCCTATTCGATCATCGAACCCTACTGCCTTATTAGATCATCGAGCTAGGTCACTCACGCATATATGCATTCAAAGTATACTCTCACACACACACACACACACACACACGCACACACACACTAATATCTATCTATCTATCTATCACCCAGATGATTGCACCAGCGAGAAACTGACAGTTATTATCTCCCGTGGACTCTGTGTCTTCGCCCTCCTAAATTTTAAATACATATAATTTATCGCCGATATTGAGCACTATTTGTTTATAAATATAGCAATCTATGTTAACAATGTTAATATGTAGGTATGTAAATATATTTACATGTGGATAAATTTTTATATACATGTGTATATATATATATGTGTGTGCATATATGTGCATATATGAGTTCATTTATATGTGTGTGTGTGCTTATAAATGTGTGTAGTTATGACTATGTGTATATGATAAATACATGTCTGTGCACGTATATATATATATATATATATATATATATATATATATATTCTATAATATATGTGTATGTGAGTATATATTTGGGGGTGCATATATATATGTGTGTGCGTGTGTGTGTGTGTGTGTGTGTGTGTGTTTGTGTATATATACGTGTGTGTGTGCATATATATGTGTGTTTAGATATGAATGTTTTCGTATATACATATATGTGTGTATACATGTGTCAGTGTGTATATATATGTGTATGTATGTGTGTATGTGTATATGTTTGTGTCTGTGTGAGCAAACACATACATTATGCTTAATCCAAAATAAACAGTCGATTTACAAAGTTTTTGCCAAAATAAAAATGTCAGCTTTTCCAATTAAAAAAGATGGTTTTAGTTTTAATGGCTTTTTCATTTTACGATTCAGACCAGATTTTCTTCAAAATGGGACGCTGCTTTTCAAAATCTTTTTAGCAATTAGGATTCTCTGAGGACTTAACTTTATAAGAAATACGATTATTATCGTATGCAGTTTCAGTAAAAAGATTTAATCTACCTTTTTCAACTTGATAAATATATAAGAAAATTTAATCGATTTTAATTGAATATCAACTTATCCAGGGTTATTTTATGCCTCGAGCTGAGAGAATAGTATTCATTGTGCATTAATATTTGAAGATTTTGTGCCATTGATTATTAAGAGTTTCTTCTTTTTATCGATATATTCCGATCGAATACGAATAATTTGGAAACAGATCTATTAAACCCATAGATAGAACTTAAACAAGAACAACCACAACAAATCAGAGTGGAACTGGGAGTAATCGTAATAAAAGGGTCCTCCAAACCCTACAGATCTACGGAACTGGAGTCTCACCATCAGATTTAGTTTAGTGTCATATACTGGACACCACTTTTTTTAGATGTCTTGCCCATCCGCAGTGGTTACAGAAAGCGTATTCTAAGCGCACCAACAGGGTAGTTGATTGTCGAAGAAATGAAAACAAAACAGGTAAGTTGCTCAGCTGAATACATGGCTTCAATTTTGAATTTATGATTCAAAGAAAAAGTCTAAAGATTCATTGATTCATTGATTGATATGTTTTGGTCACACATCCTATATTTGATGCACTGATATATATATATATATATATATATATATATATATATATATATATAGACGGTGAAGTCATAGTCTTTTGATGTGTACATGAAAAAGCTTTGAAAACGAAAATCCTTTTGTTACTCGTTTTGATATTTAATGACATTTGTGAACAGACTGCAAATAGATTTTGTTCATCAATGTAGTCCTTGATAATTTTGATTGATTAAAACGCCGACAGTTCGTTTTCTGCAAAAAAAGATATTGATTTTTTTTTTCATCATGCAATACAAACAATACATTAATATGCTCTCTCTCTCTCTCCCTCTCTCTCTCTCTCTCTCTCTCTCTCTCTCTCTCACACACACACACACACACATTCATTTTTGCTTTCCTCTCATTTTCTTTGTATTTCTTCGTTTTTGAACTATGAAAAACACTTTTTTTTCCTCTTGGACTAAAAAAAATAGTCAGTTCTCGATGTAAATTTTGAAATCAGTGATTTCATATTTTGTAAAATAATCTTATTTACGTGTGTTTTTTTAATGTTTCATTTGCTTTCCACATAGAAAAGCAAGAAACGGATAGTAATTTTACAATTCGCTGTCTGAAAGGAAGGCACTTACACAGACACACAAACACACATGTATATATATATGCATTTACGTATTTACATACATACATATATATATATATATATATATATATACACATACACACGCACACACACGAAAGCTTTGTATATATATATACATATATATAAATGTACATCATTTGTTGTTTGGTTGGTTGGTTTTATCGCATGTCAATCTGTGTTGGGTTACTTAATACCGCGGTAATCATCATGATCAAAATGTGCCGATAGCGAAGATTCCTTTGATTCTCATTCGCTATCCGTCTCAATCAGTTATGGCTCTTGGAAAGTTTTTGTTTGTCGGCCAACATTGTTGTGTCCATGTGTTGGAGAACATCACTTTAATGTTCTTCCTTACTTCTCCAGCATTACCCAGTGTTTCTTGATCGTCTTACTTGGATGGTTTGTAAGATGGAAGGTTAGTGGCCATATAACTAATGTTGCTCCCTGGATATATTTAAAACCAGCACGCGGCATCCTTGCAAATACGTAAATCTGCTGTAGAATTAAGAGCAAACAGCAATAAGTAAGCATAGACGATTTTGTACTACATTTCCCTTTTTTCTTTTCCTTTCATTACATCTATCGTCATTTTGAAATAATGGGTGTATAAGAACTGAACACGACGGAAAAACAATGCGCAGAATGTGTAGTGTTTTCCATAAGGTGATGTTAAGTTGCGTCGTTGAATGTTACTTTTGATTACTTGTTCACGACCAGGATCTCAAAACTCTAGATTTTTTACAGGGATAGAAAAGTCACATACATTTTTGATAATGGTTTTCACACTTGATGCGGACATTGGTTTCTTTAACATTGAAGCGAGAATCTTACTAGAAATTACATTGGCAACATTTATAATCTGTCTAGATTATGTATAATGAATACTCATAATGAAATAAAGTTCCTTCACACACAAAAAAAGAGGCAGATGATATCCGGTAGAAACTATTACTGATACAGACTATGCTGATGATCTTGTACTTCTTGCAATATCTGCTACCTTCCCTGGAGCAGGCAGAAAAAGGCATTAGATTAAGTGAACGCACTTCATGTGTTTTAAATCACGATAGTGTTATCTCCTTGTTAAATGGCAAGGCTTTGAAATTAGTTGACTGGTTCATATACCTCGGTAGCAATATTTCATCTACCGAAAGCGACATGTGTAAAGGTAAAGCCTTAATTGCTATTTGTAGGTTATCAATCATGCAAAAATCTACATAGAATAAAACGGGGATTATTCCAAACTATTCTCATATCAGTACTACTGTATGGTTATAACACATGGACTGTTAAAGTCCAAGTGTTATAACCAAGCACTTGAAGAAAAAGCTAGATGGTACGGAATCAAATCGGCTTAAAACATGCCAGACACTTGCATCACAGAAAGAAACTCTGACGGCGCACCGTATTTGGGAAAAGATACGCATTCAGGAAATAATTAGTCAATGAAATCAGCGACAAATCTCAAGATATTTTGTCATCACTTTCACTCTAAAAGAATAATTCTATTAAAAAATCGATTATTGACCTGTGATGAGAAATAAATGATCGCTAATCGAAATTGAGCATACGTCTGGCTTTGTGATTTTTCCTTTTTGGGAAAATTTTCGATTTTTTCGCGATCACTAATCAAAAGTACTTTTTTACGGAATATATTGCTAGAATTTCCCAAATAAAACATTTCCATTATTCTATAAATTTTTCGATTACTTTTTTGTAATGTTCTTTTCTTTTTTAAAGAAAATGAGCGAGTGTTTCTTATGATCTATTACGCCCTGTCAGCGGAGATTACAATACGTTGACTGTATACCCTATAGAGGATTAAGACCCCTTTCACTCTCCTCAAACGTACGCCATAAATATAGCACTAAATTTCATCTGATGGTAAGGCTCTACAATTGGAGATCTGGGGAATGTAAAGTCCCCAATTTATTGCCATTACTCCCTGGTCACTTCTGATCTGAAGCCTTAGTACCTGTTTGGGTTCTATCTATGGGTCCAATAAGTCTATTTCCGAATTATCCGAATTCGATAGGAATACGAGAAACCAAATAACTGTTCAAACAAATCATTATTATTAAATAGAATCAATTGCTTTTTTTTATGATGTGTTGCGGTTAACTTACTGAACAGTGTTAACGTTGACAAATGCTGACAACATGTATTATCGTCCAGAAAAAAACTTCATTATCCCCAGATCAATTATCTATCTATTAAATGAGAAAACTATCCAAGATTTCAGTGTGTACCTGTGCATAAATTGTTGAAGTAATGATTCTAATATCTCTGGTCCTTTAAAATGATCCGCAACCCCATATCATGAATGATTTTGGAAATTGTTTCCTTTAAGCCGTCATCTTTATATATTTCATTTAAACAGCACCAAACCAATCTTGGCCAATGCAGATTCTTGATTTATCATTCAATATCACATTAATTCAATTGTCCACGAGTTAAGATTGTTTCTTTTTAACCCAATTTTACCTCATTTTCTTCTCTTTGTGCATTAATTTTTTCATTCGATTTTTCTCTGTGTAAATTTTATTCAGCTTATTTCTTACAGTTTTTTTTTTTCAAAAACCGACAAATTTGTTTTGTCTTTTTTGAATTTCCTTTACTGAAATTTTGTATAATTCGTCCTCTACCAGAGTGTTTTTTCACATTTTACTGCCCCAATCGATTTATATATGGATCAAAGTTTAGACACAGATGACTGGGAACAACCGATGTCTTTCATCACATTCCTCTGCGAATTGACTTCTTGAATGAATTTTACAATCCTTTCCTTGTTTCAATTAACAGTTGTTTTATAAGAGCCCCGTTCCCTTTCAACTAAATATGCCTAACCACTTGCTGAGATCTGCAAGAACTTTCTTTTAACTGTAGACCAATTTAAATATCCATGCTTCTGCTGGGGTTTGTTTTAGAAATGCTAATGACTAGATCATTCCATACTTTTTTCCTGATCATTGGTTTATTCTATATGGCGAGGAAAATTTACCATTGATTTAAATAGTTTAATCTAGTTTATTCAAGGACTATCATGTGATGCAATAATATTCAGCAATTAAAGAAAACCGTTTTGCATCTGTAATCAGTTGATTTACTGCTAAATAAAAAATACAGATGAGGGCAATTATTTTAATCGTGTCAATGTTACGGGTAAGGATTGTTAGATAGGATTCTGTGTTTACATAAACAGCTACATCAATTTTGAGCCCAATATTAACAAAAGTGAATGGTAAACAGATAATCCTATGAATTCTAAAAATTAGATAAAGGATTACCAACGACAGAGGATGTGTTTCGCAGTGTTGTAAGGGTCAATGAGTTTGTTTTGCAGATCAATTAACATTGAATGATGAGTTTGATGTGACATAGGTATTCTATATTTGTTTCCTATGTCATCATTTTTAAAAAGCATGCCTTACATAGTGTAATGCTCAGTGATCTAGGTAAACAGACTATTGTAAGTGAATTTGATTCTCACCGGGTGTCCATATTTTTGACCTAGTACTAAAACTAAGTCATGTTTCGTAAATGACTACGAAACAACCTGCATGATGTAAAAGTAAGCTGGGTAGTAGATCATTGTTAGTGAATTTGATTCTCACTGAATGCCCCCAATTTTTGTCCTTATACTAAATTAAGTTTGATTCGCTAAATGATTAGCAGTGATAGCTAATTAATTATAAACTTTTCAAATGAATCAGAGCAGAATATATCTTTGAGATTTACAAAAATATCTGAAAATAAAATTGATGATCAAAAAAGAAATCACGCTGTTTTCGTGATGTTGCAATATTTTTTAAAACAACGGGAAATAATTGAAATCCATGAGAAATCGGATCATATATGAAAGGAATCGAACTAAGATGCAAAAATAAAAACTCCGTTCTTTTAAGATAGAAAATTATTTATCGGTTGTCATCACAATTTTTCTATGGAGAAAACCAAACAAAGAGATTCTATTTTTTTTAATAAATAATTTTGACTTCTTTGCTGTTGACTCTATATTTCAAATTTCATTTTGTTCCATCTTCTTCACTTGTTTAAGAATCAGAAAACATTTTGCTTTTGTTCATTAACCATCTTTGGGAAACTACCGTTTCAAAAGATGTTTACTTTACTATGGGTGTCTCTATGATATTGTAATTTGAAATTCTCCACCTGTTCACCATCCCTGTCATTACATTAATGATATATATATATATATATATATATATATATATATATATATATATATATATATATATATATATATATATAAGATCAATGGTAATGAAGGGATGCGCCACATAACCCAAACACCAAATCTGGAGCCACACTATTAGATGCAATTTGATCTCATACACAGGAATATATATATATATATATATATATATATATATATATAAACAGGAGTCGGCATTAAATAACCTATGCCATATAGCATAAAACCCAAACAACCAACCTATTAGTATTCTGTTGTTAGAAACTTTTAGAAACCCTGTATGTATTCTACTATTAAAAACTTTTCTCTGGTGAGTGGACTTGGGAATTATGGTGAACAGAAATTCTCCACATGCCTTAAATCTTCAGAACTGAAGCTGCATCATCAGATATCCAGGACACTTTTTTAATACACTCTTATAAGTTTTTTACGTGCTCCGCGCATACAGTGAGGTTCGAAGTCATTATAATGAAATAGTTTGTTAGACGCGTCTATGAATCTCCAGCTTTGGTAAGGATCACTTCTATTGGTATTTACTCACTTTAGATTAGTTTGGTACAAGGTTCCAAGGTGGAACACTGAAAATCATACATTCCCCAGAAGTCAGGGTCTGCTCGAAGAGCTTTTTACCAATTAGTCACCTTCACAGATAAGAAAACGGACATGATATTAATTAAAAAAAGAAGATTAATTTTTGCCTTATTCAGCATTGTTGTAATGAATTTCTTTAAGACTTTTGAAGAGGGAAAGCTTAGAGAAAAAAAAGAAAGAAAAAATAACATAAGATAAATAATCATTGAAAGGAAGAAAGAATTTCTCAGCGCCGAAACAGCAAAAGCAACATGGTCGGCTCGGAGAGCGGACTGGAAAGACATATATTCTACTGTGAGTTGAATGTTGAATTAGAAAGGTTAACGCAGCCGAGACCTTAAACTCTCGAATCGACCTACGAGTCAAGTCGATATAAATCGTCTGAGTAATTAATCGAAGAAGGATAGAAGCGGGGCACGGCTAGTGAATTGTGGGTGGGTAGGAGTTGGATTTCCCGTCTCCGACATCTGAGCGAAGAGATCCGGTTTAGAACAAGTAGCACCCCAACTGCCCACTCACCACTCCTCGCTGCCGACAACCGATTTCGCTTGCTAGACGGGACGATTACCGAATGAGCAAAACCAAGAACGACCAATTGGACTGTTGCGTACACCGTTTGGTTAATTAGAAAAATCTTCCTCTATTTTTATTTCCATGGATTTTGGCGAACTAGCGAAAATCTCTGACCACAGATCTCTTTGAAATTGCAGACGATATAATTCTGAGAAAAAATTTTTAAATTAATAATGTAAAAAAAAAATAATGATTGATAACAAACTTAGAACAACAATTAGAAAACTAAATATAGAACATGGTTATTAATTCCATCAGACAATTAAGTGACTTTGTGTAATTATATATATATATATATATATATAGAGAGAGAGATAAAATAAAGACTATTTGGTTTAATCACACACACACACACATACACACACACACACACATACACACACACACACATATATATATATATATATATATATATATATACATGCTCTGTAAATGATTGTTATGAAAACATACATGAATTGTCTTGGATAGATCGATAAAAGTGAAGATAGATAGATAGCAGAGACAGATAGATGGCAGAGATAATAGAATTAGCTCACTTAGATTATGTTCCCTAAGGAATAAATAAGCTAATAACAAATAAGATGCAAAACTTTTTTTTATTATTCAATAACTTATATGAATAAATTATTTAAATTAAGGGTCTAATTTCTTCCAAGCGATGCAGAGGAAATTTTATTGGAATTACCCATTTTGAAAAATAATCAAAACTTTCTCAATTACATCAATTGCGGTGTATATTTAACATAATATATTCCTTAATCTTCCGAGAGATCTGCATGAACACATTGAAAATAAAAGAATGAGGCAGAAATCCTTGACGTGACGAAATGACAACGACACAAAGAAGAACAATATAACAAGATTTATTCGCCAAAAGCGAAAGAACGCAGAATAATACATAAGGATAAGATAACACAAAACAAATAATTCAATTGTTTAAGTAGTGGGGATGATGTATGTATTTATATGTATCAAAGTGGTAATAAAGAAGTGTGGTTTTAATTGTCAAATCATTTCTTTTATCTCTCCCGGAGATACAAGATGGTTCTCAACCAAAACTCTATCTTTTCTTTCTTTTCCTTTTCTGTTGTCCACAAAAAGGCAGGATATTTTTACTTTCGACGTTCACAAAAGTCTCTTGCTGTATTCTTTTATTATCATGGTTCTGAAAACATGTGACCCCCACGTTAAATCTCTCTAATTCTTTTCTTTTTATAAGATCTCTTGGTCTTAGGTTGTATAGCCTCAGTGCTTTTCTTTTGAGTTGGTTGGCTGCTGCATGTGTTTCTCTCCAAAGAATTTTGCTAACTGACTTTTCATCAGACTTGTATTCTTGGCAACCGAAAGGCCATCCTTGACGTGTGCCATCTTTCAACTAATATGCAACTTCAATTTTCAAATTGTAGTATATGCTGATTTCCAGGTGCAGTAGTTTGGTGTTTGAGGGAAGAGGTGTCATCCAGACATCTTGTCCCGTTTCCTTCTGATATGGGCTATGTCTACTGGCTAACCCTTTTAAGCAGTCTGTCACTCTAACTAGGGAGGGGGTTACCAATCTTTCAAAATCTCTCTCTATATATATATATTCAATTTGCTTATATATAGTCAAGATATATATATATAGAGAGAGAGAGACAGACAGACAGACAGACAGAGATAGGGAGAGAAAAGAAGCGAGAAATTAGGATAAACATTAACTGATAGATATAAAGAACTCAGGAATGTAGAGTACGTCTTTATTTCCATTACTCATTGGTCCATTCTGATATAGAGGATCTTATCTATAGGTTAAGTCGTGATGGTCTTATGTGTCAAATAAAGTGATGATCCTATCTATGGGTCAAATAGAGTGATGGTCCTATGGATCAAATCGAGCGATGGTCCTATCTATTAGTCAAATAGAGTGATAGTTCCATCAATGAGTCAAATAGTGATGGTCTTATCGGTCAAATAGGGTGATGATCATATCTATGCGTCAAAAAGAGTGATGGTCCTGTCAGTGGGTCAAATAGAGTGATGGCCCTATCTATGTGTCAAATAGAGTGATTTCCCCTATAGATTGAATAGTGATGGTCCTATCAAATATGGGTCAAGTAGAATGATGGTCCCATCTATGGGTTAAATAGAGCTGTTTGAACATTTTAAATTTTGGATAGGAATATGTGAAAGGATATAACTATGTGCAATCCTATGATTATTTGGTTTGGTATCTTTGTTTAATGATATGTCAACCTTCGTGGGTTATTTAATGTCAAAGCCATTTTTGTAGAATTGTAGTAGTACTATTAACTCAAAATATGAGGGAATAAAAGGGGTTTCCTAATTATTCCAAGGGTATTGGCTTGAAAGTGAGCGTAATAGACACGACTGGAATCCGAACTCGCTTACTACGATATGCCAACCACTTTAGCCTCTTCAACTAGTGAATTCACCAAAAATGATAATGATTAAATAAAATTGTCAATGTTATATCGGAATACTTGAAACCATTAAACCGTATCCAAATACTTTGAATTGAGAATGGCTATTTGAAGCTGTAACTGCTTAATAAATATAGTTATTTCAGTTACTTAAAAGATATAATTGCTTATTATTGGTGTTAGATTAGAATATTTGCAACCATACGACTGTGTGCAAATTATTTGTATTAGATAAGAATTTTTGGCAAATAACTCTGTGCAAACAAGTGATTAAAGTCTAATAAGAAAGTGCAATTAAAAATAGAAGTGCCACAGAACATTGAAAATACGATTACAATCAAACATTTACAAAGGAATCAAATAACCTATGAAGGTTGTTATGACGTTAAACAAATAAACGGCACATACTATACGCATTCACACTTGTAAATATATATATATATATATATACATATATATATATAAAGAGAGACAGAGAGAGAGAGAGAGAATTGCATAGTATTTTTTGCAAAGAGTGTCATGATCTTATGGAGCTTACGTAAGCGTCTGAGACGAATATTAAAATAATGAGCTCCTAGAAACTGAAAGATACTTGATTTTGGTTAGGATTCTAAGAGGTCTGAAATTTATTCTGATGAATTTATTTAATGACCGATATTATCTATAATCCTATTTCTGGAAAAACAACAATTTCAGTTGAGATATTATGATCATTCCTCTGATTTTGTTTTACCGGCATAAATGTTTTTTTAATCTGAAACTGCATGAAAATGCTTCAGAAAGACCAAGAAAATAGATCAAACACCTGAAGAAGAAATCCATTGTAAGTTTCAGGCGATGAACCGGTTTGTAAAGAAAGAAAGAAAGAAAGAAACACAGAGAGGATATAGGAGCTTCGACTTGGAATTGTTATCTAGGAAGTGAAAGCGGAGGCTCGGGATCTAAATTCTTGTCTGAATTAGTACTGAAAAAGTTTTCCTTGTTTCAAACGATCACCGGAAAAAAACACATCCATTTCAAAACTGGTTTACATTTTCAAAATCATCATCAGGTTTTTCAGATGTGCATCTAGCATTTGTGTGGAGTAGGTGATTTGATCTGACGTGTGTCGCTTGATAACAGGTAGCCTTCTCCCCAGGAATATCATCGGCCCTATTGCTCAAAAGGGACGAGCGCTGATTTTATACCCGGCGCCTGAGGTGCACCTGAATTTAGATTTGTACTTGGTCTCACACGACTATGAAATGATTTTACGTCAATTCCGGCATGATGGGAAGTAAGAAAATATTATCATCAAAGCATGCTGACAGTACGAATTCCTCTCTCTCTCTCTCGCCATCTATCCTTATCATCCGCATAGAGCTGATAAATGTAACTTTTTTCTTGTCAGCCTACACCGATGTGTCCATGTGTAGGAGTCCATGAGAAAATGTCACTTCTAAATTTAATGGTTTGACAGATGGAAGGGTAAATCCTCGTACAACAGATATTTTGAAGGTTGCTGATTTCAGGATTTGTTCAAACCACCACACAACATCTTCATTCAATGGATTTTTGCTTTTTTCTCCAAGGGTTTCGGTAAATTCCAGTAGTGTAATATTGACTAGACTACATCTTGGAAGAATTACCGTTTTGTTTTATCAGAGAAATCAAATTTTCATTTGATCGATAATCTATCATTAGCAGTCCACTATCTACCTATGAAAATGTTAACATCATTTTCAGTAGATGAAATACTGCTATAAGGTATATGAACTGGTTTACTAATTTCAGAGATTTGCTATTTAATGAGCAAATGGCACCGTCTTGATTAAGATTTACTATATAATGATAAAAGTTGACTATCTTTATATTGTTAGAATCACCATTACGCTTGCATATAAGTAAGGAAATGTATTCTAGAAAAAATGACCTATTCTAGTGATTTTTTTATGAGAGCAACAAAAAAGCCTATGTAAAAAATTTTTTAGTATTACTTCAAACTGATTTATTCTGCCGATAGATGAGGCTTGAACAGATATTCTCACTGAAAGTGGATATGTGAGTAATGGCAACGAACGAGGGAGTTCACACTCCTCAGAGTCACAGAACAAGATCCTCACTATTGGATGTTGTTTTGTGTCATACTAAATTTTCATTGTAATGTGTCACTTATCTCTCTCCCACCTCTCTCACCTCTCACTTGATTTAATCTAATGATACCTTACAGCAATGTTCTGAGTCGATACATTTTTTAACCTTCAATCACTATGAAGAGTTGATTTTGCATTTTGTTACTTTTCGGAAGTCCGTCTTTTAGGCCTTTTGCCTTAAACAATTTGGTCTTAGAAATTTCATAGTTTGGTATCACTTGAAATTATATTCATATTGCCAAACCTCCTCCCGATTTCCCTTTCTTCGTATTTGTATCAAATCAACGAATGCATCGATCAGGATTTTTTTTGCCTAAAATTGTCAGTAAGAAAATGAAAAAAAACTGGTTAAAAAATAATATTGAAAAATGCCTAAAATTGGAACAGTCTCAAATGACTTTTCGGAGATGTCACGAGTGTGGAAGGGAGACAAGCAAGACACAAAGAAAATAATTACTGCCTTGTGGATGACATTTTGGGGAATATGTAGTGGAGGGTATTTTCTCTCTTTTTTTAATTGTTTGTCTTGAATACTTAAAAGCGGAATCAGTTTTCCTGCTCTCATGAGCGTGTCGTTGGCCGCCATTTTTGACAAAGTCATTGCGCGGGAAATATAAGCGACTGGATCTTATTGTCAAGAAATGCTTTGTTTCTTTGCCTCGTCAAGACAGCATTCAACCTAAAAGGCCAGACGATGCAAACAAAAAAGGAATACATGTGTGTGCGTGGGTATGTGGTTGTGTGTATAGGTAATGTACCCTAGTGTGTAATGTGTGCACACACACACACATATATATATATATATATATATAGAGAGAGAGAGAGAGGGAAAGAGAGAGAGAGAAAGAGAAAGAAAGGGAGTAAAAAAAAGAGAAGATATATATAAAAAAAATCAGAAAGAGACAGCGTGTGAGATGAATCCTAGTATTTAAAAGAGCGTTCACACTCACCTCCTCACACGCACACACGAACACGTGCACGTTCACACACACACACACACACACACACACACACACACAAACACGCACAAACACACATACCTATATAGGAGAAGTTCTTGTGGCGTTGTGGCTAACTTCGACATCGTAGTAAGCGCGTTTGAACTCCTGTCACGCTACTGTGTCCACTTTCGAACTAAGTGAGAGAGAGAGAGAGAGAGAGAGAGAGAGAGAACAGATAGAGTAAAAGAAACCTAGAAAGAGACTGAGTAAGAAAAAGAACAATCTTCAGAGAAAAGTTAATTTTTATTCCCAGTTAAGTTTTTTACTTTCAAAACCCATGAAACGTTAAGGAATGGTACAAATAGAATTATGATCACACACACACACACACACACACACACACACATATATATATATATATATATATATATATATATATATATATATATAAAAGTTCCGTTTTCAAATATTTACTTAAATTCTTGGATTTAAAATGTGAAAGGAAACGTGTGCAAAGTTGAGCACGTTCTGTTATAAACTATAACAAAGTCCAGTCGAGACTGCTTATTCTCGTTGCCTTTTAATGAACAGTTTTTCATGAAACACTAGCTGAACGCTGAACGCTCACGATGCCCAACACTATGTAAACGGAAAGATCATCTTACAGGAAGAAATAGAGTACGCAGAAAACATTCAATGAAATTCGACCGCATATCTTCCCACCATATCAACAGGATTTTCAGAAGTGCTTTTACCAAAGAAAACTTCTACGAATGTGTTAAATGCCAAGTGAACTGTTTTTGAAGAAAATGTTTCATTCATTATTCATTTGTGTCTATGGAAATACAGCCTTAATCTCGGTTCTTTTGAATACACCACATATACACATGGAACATCGACACACACACACACACACACACACGCACGCACGCACACGCACACGCACACACAAACATATCCAGTGACACGCATAAGTATTGGATACAAGTTATTTTCTGTTATACACGTAACTCTTGTTTATATTCGCCATTTTGCCTGATATTTGGTAAGTAATATCTCGTAAAGTTGTTTTAGTTGTATGTAGAAGGAAAATTAAAGATTCATGGTTGAATCCTTTTTTTATCAAAGTTTAAAATTACCCTATGCAAAAGTATTGGATACATCAATTTAATATTTTGTTGTGTAGCCTTTGTTTTGTTTCACTACTTCCAGTCGCTTTCCATAGTTGGATACAAGTTTTCCCCACTGGTCCAGAGTTACTTTACCCTATTCTTCCTTGCATAATTCCTCTAATTGCTTGATATTTTGCGGATTCAACTTATGAACTTTAAGCTTCAAAGTATTTCACAAATTCTCAATTGGATTCAAGTCAGGAGACTGACTTGGCCAATTGAGAATACTATTACCATTATTTTCAAGTCATTCCTTTGTAAGTTTTGCGGTATGTTTGGGATCATTGTCGTGTTGAAGCACAAAATTCCGACCACGTCCTAAAGAAGTTGCAGATTTCTGAGTGTTCTTCTCTAGAATCTCCGTGTACATGCTACTATTCATTCTACCAACTTTACGAGATATTAGTTACCAAATATCAGGCAGAATGGCGAACATAAACTAGAGTTATAACAGAAAATAACATGTATCCAATACTTATGCGTGTCACTGTATATATATATATCAGCAACAATATATATATATATATATCATATATATATAACTATATATAACGATATATATACATCATATATATATATATTATATACATATATTTATATCATATATATATATATATATATCAACAACAATATATTTATATATATATCAAAAAATATTTGCGAAATCATTTACGACTCCATATATCACATCGTCCTGATAAAAAAAATTCCCTTAACTCTCTATCGCCATCATCAAGTCCTCTAGACAGCATCCAGTGTCCATAAAAAGCTAATGTACGTAAGTTTTTGCAGGTCCTGTAACGATGGTGGTTCCATATGTAGGTTCTCACTGGAGAACGTCGCTTATAAGTTTATCTTTGCTTTCCAGCATATTCCAGCATGTCTTGTATCTGCTACTTCGATGAAATGTAAATTTTAGTAGAGCTGCTGTTTTGAAATATGCTGCCATCAGGATTTGTGTAGAAGAACTCGTAGCATTCTTGTATAGTTTTCATGTAGCTTTTCCCCATGAGTTCCGTTGACATAGCTACATGGAAGGATTCCCGTTTTATTTTATCAAGCGATCAAGTGTCCATATGGTTGATAACCTGTCAATCGCAGTCCATGTTTTACCTATGCATAAGACGAGAAACAGACAATATACTGCAGAAACTTTAACAGGTGGAGACTACTTTGATAATCTAGCACTTCTCGCAAATACATATGCCCAAGCTGAATCCCCACTGAACAACCGATAGCCTCTACGCAAACACAGATAGAACAAAGTTCCTGCGTTTTAAACAAGATGGCGTCATCTCCACTTTAAGCGGCAAGCTTCTGAAATTAGTAAACCATTTCAGATAATTTGACAGGAATATCTCATCTACTGAAAAGCATGTCAACATACTCACGGAAAAAGAGACATGTCATTACTATTATATGGCTGCACCATCTCAAATCCAACAAAAAAATTGAAGAAAAATCTACATGGTGCTTTGAAGGAATCTTGGAAGCAGCAACCCACAAAGCAGCAGCTGATAGGCCTCTTGCCTCCGATCTCACAAACTATCCAAGTAAGGCGAACATGACATGCCGGGCACTAGTGGTACAAGAGTTTTTTATTAGTTCAAAGCTTCCCTAAGAAAGACATTTTTTTGTGCATCTTGTATCACTTATAAAACTAGAAATACTAATTCGGATTGTTCTAGTTTTATAAGAATGGAGAATGTGTTTCTACAACAAAATGTTCAGATATGCTCTGCTTTGTAGGTGATTATATATATATATATATATATATAAACAACTTAAACCTCACTATCTTAGGTTTGTTGTATAATTGGTAGATGCTTCTCTTCTATGAATTGGAAAATATAAAGAAATAATTGTTATGGAGCAAATTTAGAATTTAAATTATAAATTGAATTACCAAAAAATCCGGAAAGTACTGCACGTGACATACGGAACCACTGGACTAGAAATTTCGATCTTATTAGGTCTCAACCACAAGATATTCGGTGTAGTTTCTCACGAGAGATCAAACCAACGACCAGAGAATACAGAGCCGTAACTCTACCACTGAGGTAGTGGTCCACATGACTGACAATCGATGCCAAATTAACAAGTCATGGTAAATGCACAGCCAATTAACCTGATGTGTCTACAATTTATAATATAATTCCTCTATTTGAAATTAAAAGGTGTATGAGATTTAAATTGTTTGAATTTTCATACTGCTTTGCTGGTCAGCATTTGTCCATTTTTGGTTTTATTATTTTCAAACTAACAATTTTTGGGTGCTATGCACCATACGCATAGCACCCAAAAAAAACAACCCTACTTGTATGAGTGAGGAGTGTTAATTAGAGGTGGCTGCATTGTGACAAGTGGATGGGCGTATCTGGAGTTGGTTGTTGGTGACTGCATTGTAAGATGTGGAGGAACATATCTTGAGTTGGTTGTAGGTGGCTGCATTGGAACAAATGGGGGTGCATATCTGGAGTTAGTTGTAGCTGGCTGCATTGTGAAAAGTGAAGGTGCATATCTGGACATGGCTGAAGGTGGTTGTATTGTGACGAATGGAGGTGCCTATGTGAAGTTGGTTATAAGTTGTAGGTGGCTGCATTGTAACAAGTGGAGATGCATATCTGGAGTTGGTTGTAGGTGACTGCATTGTGATGAGTCGCGGTGCCACATTTGCTGTGGGTTGCAGCATTGTTTTAAATGGGAGGTGCCTCTGCTGGGTATGTTGGAGTTGCTTGTGACGGGTGGGGTTGCCGTGTGTATAGACATTTCCTTAATGTTAATATCATAGAGCTATATCTGTTGATGCTGTACTTAAAAAATTCTGTATTTCACATAAAACGGCCCGAGTTTTTATTTAAACCCTGTTTCACCAAAAAATATTGTTCAGAAATTATCAATCAAGATTGGCGCTGTATTTTTTCAAATTAGCACTGGAAAAGCTAAATTCCGTTTCGATTCTTTTTTATCAACTTCACATACGATTTCTATAACATTGTGAACGAGTGGTTGTGGAGTTTCCCTCACCTGTGCTGTAAATCCAACTTTTTGTGGCGGCGCAGGAGCCTACCCTTCTCCAGGTTTACAATTGATATAAATTCATTTTTCCTCCGCCTCAACCAGTTGACAAAACAAGGTTAAAGAACCCAGTCTGATTTACAATTTAGGTAACACTACACAACCAAATAGATGCCTGTAACACCGACACTCCTTTTCTTATGTTACACGACAAATAGGCACATGTAGCACCACCGTTCTCTATAGTTTATGAATGTAGCATTAAGTTTTAAATTCTAGTCGGACCCCTGATGTAACCTTTCCCGGAAAAAAAGTGACGAACACACCAACACCGCCTGGTGGTTCACAGATACAAAAGTTTATTCGCTGCTAACCTTCTTAGTAGTCGCTGAAGAAAGAGAAAACATAGTATGAACTGAGTTGACTCCTTTGTATCAACGGAGAGAAATAAATCGTCGAGAGAAGAGGGCAAGCACACATAAACCGTGATATTATCTTTCTCGTTTTCTGCTGTATTTTTCGCATGTGCTTGCTCGGTATTCCGATTTCACCCAAAAATGGATGCCTTTTTTTTTGTCTTATTTTCACATCACGTCTCGTATCCAACTAAGTAAGTTCAGGTAAGTGATCGTTTATAGAAAATAGCCAGTCTGTTATTACCTCTTATTTTGCTTTAGTAAAACATATTAACTAATAAAGCATTTATTTCCCAAAAGACAATCGCTCAATTTGCACTGATGGTTTAATTTTGTGTTTGTTTTTCTTATAGTTTTCTGCTTGTTTCATTGAATTGTTTAGCCCATATCCATTCAATTTTAGCCAAGTTTTATTATGGTTTAATATTTTGTGCAATCTATTTGTTGCCGAGAAATGTTTATCAATCAGATTTTTTTTTAAATCCTACATATTTCTATTTTTATTTTTACAGTTTCAATAAACGGGGTAGAAGGGGTTTAAACCAGATTTTGTTTCCATTACTACATTTTTTTAATGATGGTTTTATTTTTAAAGATAAATTTACCACCAGGATTTTGTAAAAGTCTAAAAAACTGCGAGTATTTTCCTTCTATCTAATAAGAATTTCGTTCTTTCTATCTAATTATTTCTTTCTTTCTTTCTTTCTTTCTTTCTAATTATTTCTTTCTTTCTTTCTAATTATTTCTTTCTAATAGTTTCCATGAAACTACTGTTCCTTCAACGCGGTTTCTATAAAGGAATGATCGAGCGAACATGGAAGGAAAGATACAATAATCACACCACTTTTTTCTGAAACAAACGCGATACAAATAGCACTAAACTATTTAAGTATATCTTTCAAAATTAAGAAATGTCTACGTGTATCTAGAAATATAAAGAAACTTTTACTTATAAAAAGGAATATAAAGAAATGTTTGATGAAGACCTCGGGGTTAAATGTTTTTTTCAAAACGAGAATTGACTTTTAATGAGGGTTCAAAATATTGTAAATGGTGGTTGGAAAAAAAAGTTTCTTAGAAGCGATTGAAGATCGAAATTGGTAGCTAAATATCACCATGAAAATGAATATTTACTTGCGCAATTTAGCGTCAGATTAAACCATGTGTATTAGGTGGTCAGTCACGTTGTTGTCACATGACTTGGAAATTACATTGAGTATTGATATTTATTCAGTTGAATTCTACAGACTTCATATGTGTCAATACTGGTTTAGCTTAGGATCAGAAATGTGAAACTCGGTAGCGTTTTTGAATCGTGTTTTAATTCTATTATTTGATTGAAAAAACTCTTGATAATCGCATATGCGTCTTCGTTGTCTAGTTAGTATATATATATATATATATATATATATATATATCAGTAATATTCTCCGGCGAAATATATAATGACAATTTAACTAGGTTTGACTTTCTTTCTAATTGCGCTATATATATATATATATATATATAGAGAGAGAGAGAGAGAGAGAGAGCAAGAGAGAGAGAATGGGTCCTTAATTTAATGGAATAAGGGGTACCCATTAATTCGAAGACTGTTAAATCTAAATCTAAACTCAGAGGTCATTTCGTATCCAGGATATACAAAAAAAAAATTTATTGTCCAATTTAGAGGCACTCGTAATGTAATGGCTCTTGTTATATGAAGTGATCTCGGAGACCCATGTTCAAATCTTGATTGAAGCTATTTGTATACTTGATAAAGGTATGGAACCAACTATTCTCTTTCCAGGTAAGAGCCCTTCTATTTTGCTGGGAAAACTGGGCTCTTTAACCATTCTAATACTAACCATTCAAGGAGAATAAAAACTCTTAATTTAAACTAGTTGCAGACATGTAAAGGGATGGACTCTGCCCAAGACACGTTTAGTGACCCAATGACCAACAACGTGATAGTACCAGTGATGATGATACTGTAATATTGCTCTTCAGTTTTTGCAGTGAGCACTGTGTTTTAGTGATTAAAAACGTTCTTACTGTTGAATTGTGATTATATATATATATATATATATATATATATATATATATGAAAGAAATTGTCTTGATATGACTAGTTAATTTATTGAATGTACATATTTCTTACGCTAGATTAGTCGTTGATTGAGTGATCGCCAGTCGAGGCCTGTCGACAGATCGAACATTAATCAATTATGTTTCTTTAGTTTTTAAAATTGATTCCAAACGAAATTTGAGCACAAGTGTCAGTAACTTGCTCGTTTTGATCAATCACCATCGGTGCGCTAATCTGTAAAGAATACGATTTCGTGATAAAAGGTCAATATTGATGAATTGAACACATAAGAAAAAACAAAAATGATTGGCCCACGTGAAAAAATGATATAGACGTTAGTTTGTAAGTACGTGACTCCGTTGGGGTAAAAGCGTAGAAATGGTATTTATTTGTTATCAATCGCAAAAGATGATTATGTGTATAAGTGGATTTAAGTGCAACACAAATGATCCAGACACACACTCAATATCTCCTTTTGGGTTCAGTGGCAACAAGGCTACGTCTACTACAGCCGGTAGAGAACCAACAAAAAAGGAATAATCAAACCCTTTTTGGGTTATTTAATGACGAAGTCAGTCTTTTTAAAATAATTATAATGGTTTCAAGCTATATATAAACAATATAAAACATTTTGTTTTTGAATAATGTATGTATTTACCAAGCTCTTCGCACGAGATGAGTTTAACAGGTTTGAATTCAGAGTTGAATTTCGTCTACCCAACTGTTTTACCCATAGATTGAAGGATAATAGATAGATCCATATCTTTCCGACGAGTATGAGTAGTATGTTATATACACACAGCCCTATCCAGGATTTGAACTCGCACCATCGCATCTATTTCCTACGACACTATTCATCACACTACGAGTATCTCCTTGGATAAGGTATGTTATTTCTTTTTTTTATATTGTAAAATTATAGAAAATCACTGTTATTTCCTTCAAACGTTTTTGTTTTTTTTTTGTTTTTTTTTTGTTTTTTTTTGTACCCAAGAAAACAGTATATAACACAGATTTTGTTTCTGAATAGTATGCTTTATTTCTTAATTGTTTATGTTGTAAAAGTATTTGTATAGTCAGTATTTCCTGCACACGGGGCTTTTGTGTTCTGAATAGGGAAATTTAACAACCAACCTATTTCTATGTGAAAATGAACAAATTTGCTCGTTTTAATATACACATCCGGGGCATTGGCCAAATGAGTTAACTATTTGCCAATGGTACGGGAGACCGGGAATCAATCCCAGTTCGAGTCATACCAAAGACTTAAAAATAGTACTTGATGCCCCCTTGCTTAATACCCAGCATTATAAGGTAAGGGTAATGGAGTAGCGCCCTCCCCTACATCTTGGTGTAGTAGCTATTGAAAAGGGGAGCCTTTGGGTCACTCTCGACTAAGGTCACCAACTTTAATATACACAAGTTCGGCATAAAACAACATAGGAATAAAAAGGTAGAAGTTTTTATTCTAAAATTTACAAAAATGTTTAGCAAGTTATGGGAAATTTTCAATCCTCTCTTCAAAATAATTTGTAAAATAGATAATTTTGAAAATATCATTTTGCCCACATCACATAAGCAAAATAGGGAGAGAAAAATAAGTCATTTACATTTATTTAGCAATTTGAAAAGTATAAATTGTTATATGGTGTAATCACTTTTAAACAATTAGAGCTTCGATTAACTATACCTAATATTGATAATTTCTACACAGTAATAGGGTTTCAAGTATTTATTCTTATTTATTATTATTAATAATGATAATAATAATGTTAACTGCAGAAAAGTTTGACGATTTAGAACGTCTACAAAGCACTGAAAAGATTTAGTAACGACATAAGGAGTTGGTCAGGGAAAATATGTAAAAATCAAATTTTGGAAAGACTTGCCAGTAAAGTCTAGAAACATCACATTAGATCATATTTACCCAACCCCTCCGCTCGGGAAGGATATGATACAAGGTCAATTTTTTAAGCGGAGTTTGTTAAACTCCGCTTAAAAAATTGACCTTGTATCATATCCTGGTTTGAATTCAGAGTTTTTCCTTCTCCTAGACTAGTTGCCTCACCAAGGCTTACGAACCTAGTCTGCCCTACTATTTACCCATAGCTGGAGGGAGAATAATTGGATTCATACCTTTCCCAAGGGTATTAGTGCTATGTGAAATGCAATCAGTCCAGGATTTGAACTCGTGTCGCCGTGTCCAATTCCTGCGACGATATCCATTACACCACGGGCACCTCCTAATTACATTAGATGTAAACATAGAAATTACAGAGTTATAACAATAAAACCTGAAATATCTCGGAATTAAGGAAGCGAATGGTATCATTCCTACTACAAATGAAGAAAAAAATAAGAAAAGAATTCTACCGGAAAATATGAGCCATATCAAGAACTGACTCGAAAGCAAAAAAATGAAATTATAGAAGTTAACACCCTGGCAATACCATTAATAACATATAGTTTTGATATGATAAACTAGACGTTACCTGCTATAAGAAAATAAAAAAAAAGATGGACACTAACATTGGGAAACTAATAACCTACTACTGAATGAAAGAAGATACGGAACATCTCTCCGTCAAGAGAGAAAATATTCGAAGAGGCTTAATCCAACTAGAATTCACTTACTAAACAACCCCTATAGCATTAAAGAAACGTTTAAACGCTACAACAGATTCGATGCTGCGGTTAGTAAATACACATGAAAAACAGAATAAAAAATATTCAATTAGTAAAGAAAGTAATACATTTGCAAATCCACTCAACTTCATACCGAAAGAAATAGATATAAAAGATTAAGCTATAAAGACAGCAAACACAAAATCAATGAAGAAAAACACAAGAATTAAATCAAATAAAAACGCCTGGGAATAAAAACCTCGCATGGACGATACACATAAAGAATTAGAAATCCTTATATAGAAATATTAGACTAATTGATGGCTGAAAAGTGCTGAACTAAATCTGGAGACAGAGGGGTAAATAATTGCAGCACAGGACCAGAGCTCTCCAACTAGAAACTATCAGGCAAATATATTAAGACCTGGAAATTGAAATTGAGAAAATTTTAACGATTGTAAGAAACCTAAAAAAAAAAAAAAATGGAAATCAAATAATAATAATAATGACAATAATAATGATAAATTGTCGATTTTGCCGTTCAGGCTGACCTCAGAATAAAACTGAAAGAATGTGAAAAGAAGGATAAGTAGCTGGACCTTGCTAGGGAATTGAAAAACTATGGAACATGAAGGTGACAATTATACCAATTGTAATTGGTGCGTTTGGAACAGTAACAAAAAGATTATTAAAGGGACTGGAGGACTTGTTAGTTGACGGACGAGTGGAGACCATCCAAACTACTACATTATTGAGAACGGCCAGAATACTGAGAAGAGTCCTTGACACTTGAGGAAACTTGCTGTCGCTCAAACTCCAGTGAAAGACCATCAGCTAACACTGATGTGAAAAACTCTAATGAGTAAATAATAATAACAATAATAATTTGTTCTCATCGTAAAGAATTTTGGATTTTTTAAAAGCAAGTTGCAACAACGGATTTCAAACGTAACAGGAAATGATCTCATTAAAAAGAGACTTGATCGGTTATTCTTATTTCAGTCGTGAAAGAGTGAGCATCATAATTTAATCTATGATCTCACGCGCTCCGGAAATGGAGGAACTGATAGGGTATATTCAATATGTAATGTTATTTGAGTTTAAGAATAACAAAAACGTTATAGTTCAAGTGTTTCTCGCTAAGCCTGAAACTGATGGTCAAACTTTCATTGGGGTGTTTCATACTTTTAGTTTGACGAATTAGGAAGATTGTATATCCATAGTGACAATTTTCTTTCACGGGAAGGAAATGATCCATTTCTCAAGAATATCATTACACGTAACAAAAACGGGTCTTTTATGACAATGATTAACGCAAAAGGCAGTAGATTGACAAAGATGAATCTCTGCAGCCTCTACCCCATACGCAGAACTTCAAGCGAAAAAAGGTGTGATGTGTACATAACGAGATAACTACAATGTTATTCCTCTTCAGTTTTTAAACGGCAATCAGAAACTCAATGCAGACTTATACTTTCAATAAATGCAACGTGTGCAAGAAAATCTAAGAAAACGGTCTGCACTTCTCATTCGGAGAAACGTTGTGTTTCTCTCTGATAACGTACTGCCATAGTCAGCAAGAATCACTTGTGCCGAGTGTCTTTCCATCTTTTTCGTTCACTACAAAATTCTCTGAATGGCAAAAATATTTCTCAAGAAGATCAGGTGAAAACATTTGAGGAAACCTTTTCGAAAGCAGCTGAATTTTATTTGAGAGGAACCCCCAAGTTACCTGATAATGGCAAGAGTTGATTCAAAATAATGGGCAATATATTTTTGATTGAAATTGATTCGTTGTTAAATCAATCATAATAAATTATACTTTATTAAAACGGAAATTTTTCATGACTTAACCTATATATATATATATATATATATGGTGATGCAAAACCCACCATTTAAAAACGAAATAAATATCTATTTTATTTAAACCATTTTATATTCCAAAAATTAGTTGGAAGAAATTTCCCCCAAAAAACAATGATGGATATTTTCCACGGTTATTTACATATTCGCTTGCATTTGCTTTATATTCATTATTAACATTATTAATTAATGATATCTACGGGGTCGTTCAACCAGTAAGGTGAAATATTGCCATACGTGTTGGCTATAGGAAGCATTTCTTTACCGTTGCTCTTTTTCAAGGAAATCAATAGTCATGTGTCCTTTCATGTCTCAGAAGACTGTCAACATGACCTTCATTATTAACCTCTGCACCCGGATCGGAAACTCAGTGCTTTTTCACTCAATGGATTCTCTTTTGAGTCAGGTTCTTAGAGGCAACCTCATGTTTTGTCCATTTGTAATCATTTTTTACAAAAACTTCAGATTCTTCTATAAATTTCATGTGGTTTGCACTTCTCAGCCACTAAAAATTGATGACAAACCTCTTTTAAGCCTGAAGCACTCTGTTTTATTTGCTACCATTTTTAACAGCCTCCAAACAAATATATTTGAGAGATTAAAATAATTGATGCTATAAACGAATTACAAATAAAGCAGATTTTACATTTCTGCAAAAAAAAAATTCTGAAAAACAATTGTTTTGCATCTTTTTTTTTTTAAATCCCCTTATTTATTGAATGGTATTTGTATATTTATTTCATTGTGTTTTTTTTTGTTTTTGTTTTATTTTTTTCATTTATTTTTCATTCTTTCTTTGTATTACCTTTATTTTGAATAGAGCTTATTTCTTTCTTCGTATATTTTTTACGTTTTCTCCTTTTACGTTTGGTTTCGTTTTTTTTGGTTTTTGTTTTTTTTCAATTTGGATTCTTGTTCTTCCTTTTTATAGTTTCCCCTTTAATCCTTCTCCCTTTCTCTCACGTTTTTTTTTTCTTTAATTTGTCTTTATTTTCTTCTGTCTTTTTCGTTCTTGATTATTCGAATTTCACTGTTTGTTTTCTCTTTCTTCCAGTATTTCCCGCCATTTTTGTATTGTAACTTTTAATAAAAAATATAATCTTTATTTGTAATTTTTATTTGGAATTGTTAAAATGGGTAATGACATTCACCTCACCCTGTATGAATATTAAAAG